>RJWM01029809.1:0-23936 GCA_004363535.1 Dasyprocta punctata | reverse complement strand
ATAAAATCACATTGTACAATTATATTTCTGATGAGAAATGACTAGTAGAATGTACAGTAAGACATCATTAACATTTTATCTATTTCATTTGTGACTTTGATTATATTATAAAAAGTCTGCTAGGATAGAGATTTATTCTGTGGTACTCAGTGTGTTAGCCTAAGCACAACAATAGGTACCTAGTAACTATTTATTGAAAATAAAATAATGATCATCACATATGATTTTAAATTAATAATAATCATCATCATACTTGGTTTAAAAAAGTCTAACCAAAACTTGAGGACACTGAAAGATTGAAAATAGAAGGACTAGAGCATGTATGGCATGTGTATAACAGCAAAGAGATAATTGGTGAACTAGGTACATATTAAGGTAGAAATGAGGCAGAAAACATTATTAGAAGTACAGAGAGACACTGTAATAGATGAGGAAGAAATACTAATTCTAAATTTGTGTATATTTAGTATTGAGCCTTAAAATATATAAAGTAAAAACCAATCCAATCATATGGAAAATTAAAGACACTAATGTAAGGTGAGTTTTACAAATTTCTTATGATTTTCTGTGTGAATATGCTCTGGGCAGAGAGAACATTTTTCTTCTTCCTTTGCAGTCCTTATGCATTTTTACTTCTTTTTCTTGTTTTATTGCAGTGGTTAAAACTTTAATATTAATGTTAAATGGAAGTGATGAGAATGGATATCTTTATTCCTGATGAATGAGAAAAAATTCAATATTTTACAGCTAAGTACAATGTTGGTTGCCAGATTTCATAGATACACTTTGCTTATTTGAATGCCCAATAAATCTCCCTAGGTGATGGCCATTAGCAATGAGAGAAATACCAACATAGCCTACTAGAATGGCTTAACAAATGAATGAAAAGAATGACAATACTAAGTGGGAATGAGGAATTAGGAGAAATCAAGAAGGCTAAATAAATGGAGAGGTATTCAATATTCATGAACACAGTTAAAATGTTACCTTTCACCAATTTGATTTATCAGTTCAGGACAGTCTCAATCAAGATCTGAGTATTTTTATTATTCGTTGAAATTGCCAAAATGTAAAACTCACTAAATTGCCAAGATCTTCTAAAGAAGATGATGGTGAGGCCCAGGATCTTGCTACTTATAAAATTATAGTCCCTAAGACAGTGTGGTAATAACTGCAAGGCATCTGAAACTAGTCTCATCTACTGACAGGATAAGGGTCGTCCTGCAAAGATAGGAAAAAGAAAAATCTTTTTGATAAATTGTTCTAGGACAATGAAATATTTATAGAAAAATTCTAAAAATGGGCTTATAACTTACAAGATGTGATAAAAATATACTGAATGTGTACATTTTACAGTAAAAGTCACGTTGCCATTAATTCTCCTCAAATTATCTCTCCACCATTGTTTCTATGAGCCTGCCTCATTTGCATTGAATGGCATTCACCATATTTTTCATCACAACTCATAAGGATTCTCAGGAAAGAGGACCTCCAGAACTGCTTCAGAAAGTGCTAAGAACAATGGAATATGTTTGTTCAAAGTAAGGGAGAGTACTTTGAAGGAGATTAATGCTCTCATGTCTTTTACGCTATGAATATTTTACTATATTAAATTTACTGCACTAATTTTTTAAATTTAAAGATTCATCATATATTTGATCACACCTTGTAAACCATAGATGAACTAATCTACCATCCAGTAAACCAACCAACCAACCAAACAGCCAAGCAAACTCTAGGTTGATTGTAAATCTAAAGGTAAAAAGTAATATTTTAAAGCTTCTGGAAGACCATATATAGATATAGCAGAGTATCCTCAAAATCTTAAGCGAAAGAAAGACTAAACAAAAGGTAAAAAACACTAACTGAAATGAGTAGAAAGATTCAATTGATTACATGAAAATAAAAATGTCTAAACATGATAACCAATGATCAATGCACTAGATTGGGATACATCATCACTTTGTTGGGAGTGCTGCCAAGAAAAGCATAATCATGTCTACTCCAAATCCAAGTGGGATAGCATTGACACAATAACTGACCAGCTCTCATTAAAACTGTTGAGTCCATAAAAGACAAGGAAACACTGAGGAACTATAACAGATTGGAGGAGACAAAAGAGATGTAACAATTAATTCCAGTATGGGACCCTGAATTGGATTTGGTGTAGAAAAAGATTAAGGGGAAAGTTTGTGAAATTTGAGTAAAGACGATGGTTTAGCTAACTAAATGATCTGATTTTGATCATTTTACCATGGTTATGTAGTTAGAGACTGTTGGTTAAAGGGTGTATATGAATTCTCTGCATTAGTTCTCTCTGTGCAATTTTACTGTTAATTCTAAAATAATTTCACAGTGAAAAAAGACAAAAAAGAAATACTGAAAGACTAAAAAGCCACAAATGAGAGAAGATATTTACAACACTTTCCTGTTGGGATAGGATAATATCCAGAACATATCCAGAACTTCTATAACATCAGCACAGCTCTCTACCAGTACAGTCTTTCATAATTCAGAATACAAGAGTCAGGTTTCAATCATCATATTTATTTGGAAGAAAAACCTCTTACCATCATTGCCATGTTGGCTCCAAAAACACAAGCATGTGGTAGAGTTATTTTGATATTTTTGAGAAAAAAAATTATCTTGTTTTATCCTTCAAAGGAAATTCAAGGCCAGATAATCTATGATACAGGAATAGTGGGTCATGGAGGAAACACAATTTGGATAAAACATATAAACAGAGTTCAGAGAGATAAAGATGAAGGACATGCAATGGAAACAGTTTCAGAAAGCTTCAAACTCTAGAGCAAGAAATCACACAAGCAGATAAAAGAGAATTAACGTGTATTTCTTGAAGTTTTTCTGTAAATCAACATCTTTTCTCTGGTGAAATTTGACTTTTTAGTAGGAAAAAAGGTTCAAGTTTTTCTCCTAAAACAAATAATTCTCTTTTTGTCATTTGTAGGTACATTTTCAGTGGACATATCTATCAGGAAATGTGTTAAAATGTAAATAAATTGACCAGCTATATTAAAATTGAGTACCTTTAGGCTTCTCATAGGCATCCAAACGTTAAACTCTAATTCCAAATGTAGTTTTTGATAGAATGAATGTTATTTTTCTTTCTGTACTAGAGAGTTGAAAGTGATTTGCCCTATGTCATTATAACTTTTAATGACCATCACAGAAGACTTGTGCTACAGCCCTTTATAACATACTGATGCTTTTTAACATCAGGTGCACATTTACTAAGAATTACCAAAACAACGAAAATGGTAGTAGGCTAATTAATTCATTATTTATTACCTCATGGTACTCAGAAAGAGCTGAATATAGCTTACTGTACACACACATAAAAGGGGCTGAGTGAAGTGGGGAAAAAATGAACTGAGAACAGAAAAGGAGAGATGGAGGTAAAAGCAACACATATGAACAAAATCCATACCAGGAAAAGCTGACCATTTGAACCAGATGGGTTAATGGCTATATTTTCTAGCCAATTAAGACACAACTGAAGTTAATGATCCCAGGCATATAAGAAAAATTATCTGATTTCTAAAAGAAACAAAATGAGATTAAAAAGTATTTCCTATGAGTTCTTAATAAGGAGACAATATATTATGTAACATCCTTTTAGCAAATAATGCAGTATTTACATCACTTTGCTTTCTACAAGATCAAAACAAAACTTTACAGGAAGCCATACACTATATCATAGCTATATTGATCTTGCTATTGTTCCAGAGAAAATTGTAAACTTTATTTTCCAGGCAATCTGTAATAAACCTAGTTTCTCTCACCTAACCTTTTCTTAACTAGTTTGCAGCAGTTGCTTAAAGAAAAAAATAAAATTTTGACTATTCTCTTGTGATAAAGTGCAAAATATTTGTGTTAATGTGCAGGCAAACTGGCAATAGGATTAATATAGTTTTGTGAAAGTTGAAAATTATGACAAAACTATAGAAAAAATTGTTCAGCCTATGTTCTCTGCACAGAAAGAGGTCAAGGAAAAATTCTCAGGCTGGACCAAGACACCAGAAAATTGAAAACCCTAAGTTCTATTTAACAGAACAGGGCCACAATTACAGAAGGTATCCATCTACCAACCTCTCTATTTCCTTCTTCTTCCCCTTTCCCTTCCCCTTCCCTCCCCTCTTCCTCCTCCTGCTTCTCTCCTCGTCCTGCTCTCCCCCTCCCCTCCTCCTCTTCCTCCTCTTCCTCCTCTTCTTCCATTATCATCAAATACTTTACTTAGAAAAATCTTATTATATACAGACTTATTTAGAATGAATTTCCTGGTCTTTCCTCTAAGATAAACTTAGAAAGATAGCCATTCAGATTACCGATTTAATTTGATAAAAGATTAAATATATAGCAGTGTCTTGGTCACTTTTTTCAATGAGACAAAACACCTGACACCCAAAACTAGGGAAGGCAAGGTTTCTTACAGTTCTTGGAGGTTTCAGTCCATACTCGGTTGGTTCCAAGGCAGTGTGGCATGGCAGCAGGGGAGCAGCTGTTCATGGCAGCTGCAAAACAGCAAGGTGTGAACCTGGCAAGAGAGGGATGACATGCCCTCTTCCCACCCTTATGCTGTATGTTGGCTCCACCTCCGGGCAGGTGCTGCACTCACACCACCAATCCCAATGCCAGACAACAAACCAATCATGAATGCCAGACTCAGCCCCATCCATGATTACATGAGGTTTAGGTGGGGGCCATCCAACCACACTATAACAAGCAGTTAATAGTTCAGAGAAGATAGATGAGATTCTATCAATTCTTTAGTTAAGTATGAAGGTTATTGATTTAAATATCAAGACTATCCTCAGTATTTGAAAACTTTATGTGTAGACAATAGAATGTTTCAATTTACCAAAACATGCATTAGTGATTTTAGATTGTGTAATTACCTGCTGGAAGTGGTAACCAACTGACAATCAAAAATCTACTGGACTTGCATAAACAAAATGAATTGAAATCTACTTCAAGTTTGAACTAACCTGTATCTCATGTATTTCCAGGAATTTAAAGACCACACAAAGTCAATACAAATGATAATAATTTGCTGTTTTCTGAAATATCTCTACAAGAAGCTAGGTTTGAAAAGTGATCTATGAAGCATTAGCTAAAGCCACAATTTTGTTAGACCATTTGTATGAAAGAGTCAGACTTCCAACTTATAAAGAAACTTTTACAGACAGTTTACAGTGAATGCCTACTTATTTAAGAATCTGAAAAATAAACAATTGCTCCTACACATGGAATAAATTATATTCTTTGTTTGGCTGGCAGGACTGTGCCAATTAAGTTGACAGAACTCTTTGAATGACTCTAGTAAATTTTAAGCAGATACTTTATTTGAGATTTAAAAATCAACTCTAGAACATGCTAGAACATTATTGTGGTCCAGAGAATAATTTTGGGTCCATTCATGTAAAGATCTCCATTTTTTTTTGTAGAGATGAGAAAATAAGACACTTTAGAGGTCCTGCTGGATGTAAACCTTCACCTGTCTATCTGAAAAAACTAGCTGAAAAGACTTCCAGCACAGATTTATTTTACTTAGATCAAGATAATGAACTTAAATAAAATTTAAATTTTATTAAGTAATAGCAGTTTCTTCTGATTTTATTTTCATATATAAACATGCTAATTTCTCTCTCTTTGTCTTATTTTAGGGAAAATATCATTTGAAGATTGCAGATACATTTGCCCATTTTTAAAATGATAATGTTTTCATAACCTAATGGGAAAGTTAATTACAATTTTGGAACTTCTTAGTTCTTTCTTCACATAGATAAGATGTTTTGGATAGCTTCACTGACTATTTTTTTCACCAAATCTTTTTCATTTTATCAGTTTACATTTGACAAAACAGATTGAGAAAATAAAATTCTCCAATAATTAGTCCTATCAATATTGCCAACTTTTCTGTAACTCAAATTAATCAAACTGAAGGGGTAAGCAAAGATAAATTTGACCAGAGGAAAGGAAATTGTGAAATATCATGCTAAATTAAAAGCTATAAAGAAAGTAGAAAACACACTTACAATAATATCAGGGACCAAAGGAAAACGTATACCCTTTTTAGTAACTAAAAAGGGGGAGGAAGGGATGAGACTAAACAATATGCACATCTTCACAATTATAGCATATTTTTCCCTTTAGGAATAAGCACAGGATTTTGAATTCCCAAAAGTCTTCTAATTTGAGAACTATGGCAATCAAGATAGAAAAAGGAAGGAATTCTTTGATCCTAAGGATTGCTCACTTTCACTTTTATTTTCATGAAGCCTTTATGAACATTTCTTTCACAGAGACTCTTAATAAAGAATGGCAGACATGACCAAGGTAAGGAAATATGGCAGTGAAATCCATTTATTTGTACAATTCATGTATGATAATAACTAAAATAATGATTTTATAGAGTTAATAAATAAGATGCTCTTATGTTCAAAATGGTCCTGTGATGCCAAGAGAAGGCAAGAAGCAACCAGGGACAGACAGAAGGAAACTAATGATCCAGACTGTCCTCTAAACTCTACCCTAGCAATCTTCTCAGAAAAGAAAAAAATGCAGGTCTAGAGAATTTAGAAGACAGAAACACTACACTTTTAATGAGGGACAGAGGTAGGAATCCAGCTGAGGCTGTTGGACAGCGCACCGTGCCTTTCTTCTAGGCCACATTGCTTTCTGGGGTGACATGGGTGTGTATCTGAATGCCCATATCTCTTTATGATCGGTCACCTGTTCATTTGAATCAACCATGACATCTCATAAGAAAATGACATGATCTTCCACTTAAATATAAACACTACTTACTTTTCGGCTAATGAGCACTGGAGCTTGGCTTAAGGAAGAGGCCCAGTTTACAAAATCAGTCACATCAATTGTCTTTTGTCCTTTGAGAAGCTTTTCCTTCAGGTGCAATGCAAATTTATTGGATCCTCCTCTTACAAGTGAAATAACATCATCAATGAGTTGATCACGGCTGACGTTTACTTGAAAGAGGAATTAAAGAAAAGCTTTTGTAGTTCTGTGGTCAGTCATCAGGATGACATTTGGTAAACATGTATGTATCAAGTCCTGTCAGCATACTCTGGCATATTTAATGAATCATAATTGTAAAATTATTTATGTATTTCCCCAAGTTGTATAAGGGAAATTTTTATTAGTACCCAATTACAAACTTCAATTACTTTTCTTTTATTGAATAAAATGGGTACAGATGATCTAGATACATTGATAATTCATAGCTAATCACATAAACGTATGTACACATGGGAATTAAACATGGCTGTGGATATACTACATATCTTTTGTTGCAAATTTACCTCCGTAGTTGCATTCTGTACAGGTGTTCTATAAGCTATAGCAACATTATACAAAAATTAAAATGTCCAAAACAAAAATATGAAAAATCAAATGTCTTTCCATCCCAAATTTCTACCCATCTTCTCTCAGTCTCTCTCCAGACTGAGACACTGAGATTTGTGACTCATTTAGATGTGAAATTTTAGGACTAAAACAAATTGCAAGATTTTTTGTTAATCATTCCTCATTTTTATGGATAATAAATCTGAAATATTAGAGGAATGTAGTGACTATGAGAGATTATACAACTAAGGGGCAAATATAGAAATTATGATATATTATGGCAGATTCAGGTTCTTGTCGCTTCACCAGTGGCTTCCAGTCATGACCACAAGTTAGAAGTTGATATGCCTTTAAAAATGTCAGACTTTCCCCTCTTTAGCCTGCTCACTGTCAGTTGGTCTTTAAAATGAGTTTTGCCAGGCATGGCAGTGCACACCTGTAATCCCAGCACTTGAGAGATTGAGGCAGAAGGATTGTCACAAATTCGAGCCCAGCATAAGCTCCATAGAGAGTTCAAGGCCAGCCTAGATTGCATAGCAAGTTTCTGTCTCAAAAAAAAAAAAAAAAAAAAGAAAAGAAAAAAGAAAAAAAGAAAAACAAGCAAAAAAGCCCCACAAGGACAACAAAAAATGATGTTTCAAGCATGTGCATTTAAAAAAATTCCCTCAGTTATTTCATATTACAATAAGAGTTGAGAACTCCAACATTTCATCAAGCTTGAAAATCTGCTAAAGATTGATAACAGAAGGTAATATTTATACCAAAGATATTTGTAATTGCACAAAATTTATGCACTGACTTGAGGTGAAGGAAGGATTAGGAATTGCCAATCCAATGGAAACTTGAAGTTGGGCAGATTCTGTTGGCCTTCTCCTTTGTTAATGGACAAACATAGCACCATCACAGGCCCATGTGAAACCTTTATTACAATTACAGGGGGAAAGGGAAACTTTTCATCAAGATACATTTCTACCACTGGCCTTCCACCAGTACCACAATGAATACACACTTCTACGGTGAGAAGAGTGTGAGTGGCATCTCCTAAAGCTGCGTACTGTACAACTTGCTCAGTAGGGACACTGACAAGTACATGCTCTGGGGTCATGTGTGATTGTCACAGTTCAGAAACCAAACATAAAATAGTTCTTGAGGACTCACAGCGTTCCTAAATAAGAAGGGTAGACAATGAAGAGGGAACATTTTGAGAGAGCAGCGCTCTCTGGCATTTTCCCCCAGCATTTTTAACCTAGTAAGTTAGGGGTCAGACTTACCTATTTTATTGTCTCTCCTCTTCACACAATCACTGTAGTTCAACTGCACTGTGGGATCATGTTCAGCGCTGTTTTCAGTGAGACTTAGATGTAAGTCCAGGTTATACCCAAGGCATGACTTTATATCGTTTAGTTCAAAACCTGTTTTATGTATTTATTTAAAAATTGTTAGATTATGTCTGTCAAGAACACAAATAAATTTCAGTGTTACTATTTTATAAAATATGTATGTATATATTCATAGACATATTACAGAACTCAAAAGCAAGCTTGTGTCTGCTCTGTTTTGTCTTTGCATTAGAATAGAGTAGCCTCCTCTATACACCAAATTTACTACTTGCTTAAAAAGGATGTGGGTTGACTTACCATGATCATAGGGAAGTTCTTTGTCTGTATTGTGGAAATGGACCAACAATGTCTAGCATGTATTGAAAGCTTATTATGCACCTGACATCTTTCTATGCATTTTATATGTATTAACTAATCTGATGCTTGTAATAACCTTATGAGGTAAGTATTAATGTCATTTTACGGTGGAGGATATAGAATCACAGAGCAGTTTAGTAACCTGCTGATAGCTAATTGTCTGGCTAGCAATGAGGCAAGTTGAATTTGAACCCGGAAGTGTCTGACAATTAGGAATTTCCCTTATATCAACTTCGTAATTTGGTCATGGGATGCATCCACATCTCTTTGCATTTGGAAGATTTGGTACATCATTAAGACAGCTGATTCATTGTTCTAGGCTAGTGTCTTGTATAGATGACAACCTTATTTCGGTCCTATGAACCATTTAGTAGATGCAAGTCTTGAAAATTAAATCATTAAGGAGTGTAGATAGCCAAACAGCTACTAGGAAGGAAAAATCTTATGTTTCCTTAAAGTCTGTAATTTACAGTCTGTTTTCCTGACTTATAAAGGGTAACTATTCCTTTAAAGCTAGATAATTCAGATTTCAGCTCACTGATCATCTCAGTTTTTTCTCCTATAAATATTTCTGGTTTTCTTATTCTCTTTCTTTCTCTCTTTCTCTCTCTCTCTCTCTCTCTCTCTCTCTCTCTCTCTCTCACACACACACACACACACACACACACACATGCACACACACAGATACATATACACACAAATATGGGATTATTTGTTATGAATGCCAAATTGCTTTATGAAAAATGAAAGGAAAAAGTTAAGTTAATCACAGGTTTCCACAGTCAGTCTTAGAAGTAGATAGCTGGGAGACATTAAATATTCATTCATTTGGCAAATGTTTCTTGTGCACTCACAATTTTTTCTTTGGTTTTGTGAGGCAGGATCTCTATGTAGTTCAGATTGACCTTGAATTGACTATGTAGCCTGGGCCAGTCTCAGTCTCACAACTGTCCTCCTGCCTCAGCCTCCCAAGTGCTGAGATTACTAGCTACATTATCATACCTGTCTTTATAGGTTCTTATAGTTTCTCAATATTCAGACTATGTTTGAATCTATTATTGTTGCTGAGTTCTTTGCTGTTGTCAGTAGTAGCACAGTTCTTGCTAACAATTGCTTTTTATTGTATGCCATTATCTGGTTTGTTTTTGTGTCATCAATAATAACTGTAGTTTGTTTCTGGAGAACTGGGTGCTGGGCCAGTTACTGAATCCTCCCCTCCCCAAAATAAGGGAGGAGGTTGGATCTTGGGATAGAGGCAAGGGCTGAAGTCATTTATACCCACAGTGCATTACTGGAAAGCAGGCAACAATTAAAGAGATCTCAACAACAAAATATTTCCCATTTTACTGACCCTCAGCCCTCAGTGTGTGTGCACACACGCACACATGCACACAAGAAATGTGAGGAAATAAGGCAGCAGAATGCCTCCAGGAAATCCTAACTCCCCCAAAACTGGTTCATGGGGTATCAATGGGGGAGGAACTCAAAAGCCAAAGAGCTGAATTACATAATGTGATAAAAGAGACAAAAAAAATTTTTAAAAGGTCAAAAAAGTGCTCAGTGAGCTCAAAGGGATGTAACAAAATAGGCAATGAACTTAGTAAAATAAACAGTGAGCTTACAGAAGACACCAGTAAAAGCTAGATGAGCTAAACAAAATGATGCAAAACATAAATGACTAGCTTACCAAAGAATTAGAGCCCATGAAAAGGCATCAAACAGAAATTCAGGAGACAAAATTTCTATTCAAAGGATGGGCTGCAAAAGTGACAAGTATGAAAAGTGTCAGATCCAGAAGACCAGACTGATGCATGTGATCATATACTCAGAAATACCTTGTATTTTTTTTTTTTTGTACTGGAAATCAAACTCAGGACTTCATGCTTGAAGGGCAGGCACTGTGCCACTGTGCTATATCCCTGCCCCAGAAATACCTTAAAGACAACAAAAGATCAGGGAATGTGGCTACATCAGCTGTTACATGATGCAAAGCCAAGCTCAGATGGAATCAATCAAAACCCAAAAGATAGCACAGATGCATTAATAACATCTGTTTACAGAAGCAATAGTAGAAAACTTTCTGAGTATGGGGAAAGAATTTAACATACAGATAAGCAGCAAATATAGAACTCCAAATAACTTACGAGGACAAAAGAAGTTGTCCACAGCATATCATAATCAAAATCCCAGAAGGCTAAGCCCAGGACAAAATCCTGAAAGCTGTTAGAGAAAAACAACAAATCGCTTACAAAGACAAACCCATTAGAATTCCTCTACACACCTTCAACAGATTTCTCTACACACCTTAAAAACCAAATGAGCTTGGAGAAAAGTATTTCATGTCCTAAAAGAAAACAATTTCTAAGCAGACTAATATATCATGCAGAAGTATCTTTCAAAATTGATGGAGAAATAAGGTCTCTCCATGACAAAACATATCTTAAGAAATATATGACCACAAAACAAGCATTCCAAAAATTCTCAAGGATATTCTAAGAAGAAGTTAATGAAGCCAATGATACCAAAACATCTCATGGAATGAATATGTCAAGAAGGGTGAGAAGTTAAGCAGAGGGGAAAAATAGAGCAACTGAAAATATAATGCAAGGATAGGAACAAATTAATAATTTTTAGTAATGATTCTCAATGTGAATAGTCTCAATTCTCCAATTAAAAGATACAGATTGGCAGGCTGGATCAAAAAACAAAAACAAGTGGTGTGCTGTATACAACAAACATATTTAGTCCAAAAGGAAACTCATATACTAAAAATCAAAGAATGGAAACAGTATTCTATGCAGTGGAAACACAAAAACAAAAAAAAAAACACCTATCCTATTTTTGAGCAAAGTAGACTTCAAGCCAAAACTGATAAGAAGAGGCAAAGACAATCACTGCTTGCTGACTGAGGAAACAATTCAATGGGAAGAGATAATAATTATAAATATATATGCACTGGACACAAACACACGTAACTTCATAAAACAAATACTACAGCCTGAAAAAAAAAGATCAAACAACAACACAATTATAGTAGGACACCTCAATACCCAATATCACAAATAGATCTAAAAAGAAACATCAGAGTTGAACCATAACTTTAAACAAACATATATAATATTCCTTAGAAAAAGAGGATATGCAAATAACTTAATAAACACATGGAAATTAAATAATACTCTCCTGAACAATCAGTGGGTCATAGCTGAAATTAAAGAAGAAATTAGACAGTTTCCACTGATAAATGAAATGCCAAAACAACCTACTAGAACTTATGGGACACAATAAAAACAGATCTAAGAGAGAAATTCATAGTGGTGAAAACCTCTATCAGAAAAACAGAGTCAGTTTAAATAAAAAACTTAATGTTGACTTCTAGAAAAAACAAGCCAACCTCAAAGCTTATTTGAGGGAATAAATTATAAAGACCAGAGTAGAAATTAATGAACCAGGGACTAAGAAAACAATACAATGAATCAATGGATCAAAAAGTTGGTTTTTAAAAGATTAAACAAACCCTAGTAAACATTATCAAAAAAAGGAAAGTGAAGAGTCAAACTCATTTAACAAGGAATGAAAATGGTGAAATCACAACATATCTTGCAGAAATCTAGAGGATCATCTATACCTACTTTGAGAACCTGTATTCTAATAAGATGAAAAATTAAGAAGAAATGACAGATTCTTAGGTATATATGAATTGCCAAAAGTGGATCAAGACTATATAAAGATTCTAATAAACAAGTATCAGTCAATGAAATTGAAGATACAATTAAAAACTTTCCAAAGAAGAAAAGCCCAGGCTCTGAGAAATTCACTGCTAATTTCTACAAAAAATTTAGCAAAGACCGACCTAATACCACTACTTCTCGAACTCTTTAATGAAATTGAAAGGGAGGGAATACTCTAAAATTTATTCCCAGAAGCAAGCATTACCCTGATAGCCATCTATGACAAGCCAATGACCAACATCATAGAAAATGGTCAAAACTGGAAAACTTTCCCTCTAAAATCAGGAACAAGACAAGGATGTCCACTGTCACCGCTCTTATTTAATATAGTTTTGGAAATGTTAGCCGGAGCAATTAGACAAGAGAAATAAATCAAAGGAATAAGAATAGGAAAGGAAAAAGTTAAATTATCATTATTTGTGTATAATATAATACTCTACATAAAAGACCCCAAAACTCCACCAAAAGACTTCTAGATTCAGTAATCAAACAGAGTTTTGTAACTGATACCAAGTCAATCCTAAAAAATCAATACTTTTTCTGTACACAAATAACAAACTCAGAGAGAAATTAGTGAAACAATACCTTTCATAACAGTAACCAAAAAAAAGAAATACCTAGGAATCAATCTAATGAAAGAAGTAAAAGACTTCTACATTGAAATCTACACTATTTTGAAAAAGGAGATTGAAGAGGATATCAGAAAATGGAAAGATATTTCTTGTCCCTGGGTAGGAAGGACCATTACAGTGAAAATGCATACTTCCAAAATTGCTATACAGCCAGAAGTGATGGTGCATGTCTATAATCTCAGCAGCACTCTGGAAGCTGAAGCAGGCAAATTGCTATGAGTTCAAGGCCAGTGTGGGCTGCATAAGTGAGTTTAAGGTCAGCCTGCAATACAAAGTGAGACTCTGTCTCAAAAAAAAATTGCTATACATATTTAATGCAATTTCAATCAAAATTCTAACAGCATATCTCACAGAATTAGAGAAAATAATTTTAAAATGCAATTGGAACCAGAAGAGACCTAGATTGGCAAAATCAAATTAGGGAAACAAAGACAAGGCAGTGGGTATCACAATCCCTGACTTGAAATTGTATTACAAAGCTACCATGATAAAAACAGGATGGTATGGGAAAAAACAAACTAACAAACAAATAGACCTGAGGATCAATGGAATAAATTAGAAGATGCAGAAACAACTTCAGACATATTTAGCCACCTTATCTTCAACAAAGGTGCTAACCACCTTCACTGGAAGGAAGATAGCCCTTTAATAAATGATGCTGGAAAAACTGGCCATAGAGAAGGATAGTTTTGAATCATTTATAGGAAAATGAATGCATCTTGAGTCTATGACATTAAATGAAATAAATCAGACATAAAACTTAAAAATCATTTGGTTTCTCTAATATGAAATACCCAAAGTATATTTAATTTAAACACCAAGACATAAGATAGATAATAGGAACAAGAAGATAGATCTTTTGCTAATGGGAAGGGAACAAAGAGATGGAGGGGAGACACCTGGGGGAGAATGGGAAATAAAAAAAATTAAAACATGTTATTCACATGTACCAACTCCCTGTGATGGATGTAATGATTACATACTGCAAACATGTATTAATAAAAATTTAAGAAAATAAACATCAGGTAACATTTCCAGTCAAGGAAAGGGGGTATAAGAATAGAAGTAATGTCAGATATATAGAATTCTAGAATTCCAACCTTACCCTTAAAAACCATGAGGTTTCAAACAAAAACAAGTGGTGGTAAGGTCATGGGAAAAATGAAAATGATGCAGGTAAAAATTAGGTTTCTCCAAACGGCTTAGATTTTCTGCCTCAGCGCTCAGCTCTTCCATGTCCAGACATCTCAACTAAGGTTGAGAACGTGGCTTACTGCCCAGGCACTGGTTCTGCCTGAGAAAGGCGACTTCCTCTTCAAAGGAACCAGTATGGACCCAAAGGTCCTTCCTTGTTCATTAAGGTCAATAGTAAGTAGAATTAAGTGGGTAGTGCCCATAATTAAAGGTCTCAGCTTATGAAGCTTTTGGACCAAAGCAACTCCTGGGATGAAGAGTTCTTTATGTTTTGACCTCCCTTTTTGAGCTTTTTTCTTCAAGTTACTGAAGACAGTCTTCTTGTGCTTCTCCCGATATGATATCTCTATTAATACAGACTACGAAGTGGGGCTCATAGAGGGCTCACTATCCCTATGCTCTGGATACAGCCCTGAACAACAATGGAAATCAAACAATCTCATATTCCACTCCTCCTGGAAAGGTTTCTCACTGCCCCAGGCCATACTGAAGCACTGCAAGTGGTTGGCTCAGTCATGGTTTTCATCTGTAAAGTGTTTATTCACTATGGAGAGAATTTCAGGTTTAAGATCATATTTGTAGGCTGGGTGTGGTGGCGCATACCTGTAATCCCAGCACTCAGGAGGCTTGAGGCAGGAGGATTGCTACCTGGGTTCAAGGTCAGCCTGAGCTACAAAGTGAGTTCAAGGCCACCCTGAACTTCATAGTGAAACCCTGTCTCAAAAAGACAAAATCAAAACAAAACAAAACAAAAAACCCCAAATCACATTCATATCCTGCTCATCACTTGACATTTAGAATGATGAAAGTGGTTTTGAGCAACACTTTCATCCCTGAGAGACATCCAGTGTTATGCTTTATGTCTAGATGTCCCCCTAAAGTCTCTTGTGGTCATAGGCTGGGCTTTTTCAGAGGTGACTGGATCTACAGTCAGTGACACTGGAACTGATTCATGGTACAATGCTAGGCTCAAGCACACTAGGATTAAGGTATGAGTGCTGCCTGCCCTGAGTAGCCTGTTAAGGTCCCTTGCATTTTGCTTTTACCTCCATGAACTGGTTCTCCTCTGTGAACCTCCTCTGCCAACATACTCTGTCTTGGAGCCAGCCAATTACGGACTGAAACCTGTACAAACTGTGAGCTATATAAGCCTTTCCCCTTTAACTCTGCATGTCAGGTATTTTTGTCTCAGCAATAAGAGAAAAGTAACTACTAAGACACCCAGTAATTGTGATGTGGAGAGGGGAAATATTGTCATCTATCACCTCCTTGAAGATTATCAAAGCCAGACATAACCATTCACAAAATAAATGGTTAAAACTTACTCACATGGTGAGTTTGCATCTACTTTATTCTTTTTAGTTTGTTTAGGTGACAGAACTTTGCTATGTTGCCTATGTTGACCTCAAACTCATGGTATCAAGTGATCCAAGTGGCTGGGACTATAGGTACATGCCACCATGAACAGGTCATCTACTTTATTTTTAAAAACTTGGATGAAATTTTAGGCCAAGGTGATAACTACATAGGGTAGAGGCCTCTCAAGTACCTATGCATACACTGATGATCTGCAGCAGCCCTGGTTTTCCTGATTCAAGTGCAGCAAGAAACTTCCCTAACATGGGCCCAACTCAATTGCCACTATATGATTAAAATTATCATCGTGTGAAGTAAAGTTAATTTCCCATCCTTGCTTTACAATGTTAGATCTATATAGTATCACTTTTTCTCTTCTTTCTGAAAAAAGTTTAGAGCAATATTTTCCTTTAATACTGAAAAATATTTTGGAAGATAGTCGTTATACATATATTGAACCAGTTTATGATGATTAAGAAATAGGTGATGCAAATTACACTTATTGTACCTTCCTTCACCTTTTAAAATACACTTCATTATAAGCAGCATCTTCATATTATATAAATTATAATACAATTTGATACATCCACTAGTAGTGCTGCTGAGTTATATAGGAGCAAGTCGGCTTATTAGGGGTGGAAATCAATTTGTTATGTGATAGGACTTCAGGTGATTAAGCAAAGAAGAGGGTTCTCTTCAAAGATCAGATATCATTAGACTCTTTAATCTAAAGACTTCAACTACTGAAAGAGATTAAAGGAATATAGTTCAGTCAAAGCAGCTTTTGTAGTTAAAATTGTTTTCTAGGCATACCATGCTTTTTCATAGAAGCTTTATCCAAAACATATATTAGTTCATACAGTCCTCCTAGAGACCCAGAGCTACTGTAGTGGGTTCCATACATTTCCAAAAATCCAAAATATTCTCCCTTTTCATAAGCAGTTGGCAGAGCTCTTAAATCCTCCAAGAACACTGTTGACAGCATGACATCCCGGTTTCTCATCACAAATCTACCCAGTTGAATTTCTCCTTTCACACGCAGAAAGACTTTTTCCTTTGATGTAAAGCAGGTGAAGAAAAGAAATCATTTTTAGCACTATTATCTCACATAAAACAAAAAACCTAGAGTTTCCCTAGTAATAATTTTTTTTTTAGCAGTGACCATGGTATACTACTTTATTCCACTTGAGCAGCTAAACTTACATATTATCATTACAAAGTGTAGACAAGGATATACACCAGCTGGAACAAGCACACAGAGAGTTTTACACTAGTCAGGGTGTAAATGATACAGTCACTTTGGACCTGTTCAGCGGTTTCTCATAAAGTTAAACATACATGGATCCAATGACCAGCAATTCTACTTTCATTTATTCACTTAAAAATAGTGGGAACATGGTCAACAAAAGACCTGTGTAAAAATGTGATAGTAGCATTTGTTGGGATAGTGTAAAAGTGGGAACAGCTCAAATGCCCATCAACAAGGGAGCTGATAAGCAAACTGTGGTCTATTTCCAATCAAAAAGAACAAACTACTGATAAATGCAACAACATAACTAAATTGCAAACATATCATGGTAAGTGAAAGAAGTCATACAGAGGAACTACATACTATATAATTTCATGTAAATGAAGTTCTAGAACAGGAAAAATTAAGTATGATAGGAGAAATCTTTCAGTCATTGCCTATCAGTTGGTAGGAAATTGATCGGGAAGGGTGTGATAGAATTTTCTTGGTAGATGGAAATGTTCTATATCTTGTTTGAAGTTATACAATCTGAATGTTCTTTGTTGATACAAAAGTGTATATAATAAATAAAAACATTAAAATTTTAGCTCACTAGGGTGTTTTTTAAAATGTTAGCAATGGAATCATATATTACATGTAAGGTTCAGTCTTCTTATTTTGAGGATGAGAGAACTCTGAGACAAACACATCAAGCTATTTGTCTCAAGTCATACACATATTGTATAGCATGAACTTTACTAAAAATATAGGTCTACGATCTCCCTGTTGTTTCCATTATGCCCTAAAATTCTTCAATGACAAAGATAGGACAGACAGTATTTTAAAACATGAATCTCAAGTCAACTTAACTCCATACTTAAATGTTCCCAGGGCAAAGGTGACCCATGGGTATTCAGGAGAAAACTGTGACAGCGAACTATATGAGTCAATGTATAGGCCTGGTACAGGGAAAACTAAACCACAATTGGCACCCATGTTTTTGAAGCTTTATCTTTTGAACTTTTCCTGCTTAACATACAGTGATT
Organism: Dasyprocta punctata; assembly: GCA_004363535.1. Taxonomy (NCBI): domain Eukaryota; kingdom Metazoa; phylum Chordata; class Mammalia; order Rodentia; family Dasyproctidae; genus Dasyprocta; species Dasyprocta punctata. The sequence goes on along the minus strand of RJWM01029809.1, from coordinate 5,669 downwards.
GTGTGGGTATTTAAAACATTTGATCTCTTTTTAAAAGATGCATTTTGGCTGGGCGTGGTGGCGCACGCCTTTAATCCCAGCGCTCGGGAGGCTGAGGTAGGCGGAGCGTTGTGAATTCAAGGCCGGCTTGGGCTACAACGCGGTGCAAAGCCAGCCTGAGCTACATAGTGCGACCCTGCCTCAAAAAACCAGGGCTGGGAGTTTGGCTCAGTGGCTTAAGCGCCTGCCCTGGCAGGCGCGAGGCTGTGAGTTCAATCCCCGGTGCCGCAAAAAAAAAAAAACAACAACAACAACAAAAAAAAAAAAACAAAAAAAAGATGCATTTTGGTGTGTGTGGATATCACACCAAACTTTCTATGTCCTAGGAACACATTGCTACATAATTTAAATTTAGGTAATACTGGATGAGTTGACCTCCAACAAGAATCCTACAGAAAGTTATTCCATCTAGTTTAAGTCAAATGAGCTCTCCACTTTCTGACTTATATGATAATTCTCAGGGGAATCTCAAAGATTCACAAAGTATAGGTGGATTCCTTTTCATTGTTGTGAAAACTAGGAAGTGTACCTTGGGATTTGGAGTTAGGTATGTACTTTCCTTTGGTTCAGTTTATTTCAAAGGTAGGTCTTAGAATACTTCCATCCAGATATGCTATTATTTTTTCATTTTAATACAGTAAAAAATTATCGTGGTTTTACTGGTTTGACCAACTGTTACCCATGTTCTTGCCCTTGTTTAGAAGCAAAATTCCTTAAAACAGTTGTCTCTACTTTCAATTTCCAATTCCCCTTTTACCAGTTTCACTTAAATCAAATTCAATAATGGTGTGGCCCTCGCTAAGAAAAAACTTCTCTTGTTAAAGTCGCCAATGACTTTCATAACCCTAAGACCATGATTTTCATCCTCATCTTTGATGTATTAGCACACGTGACACAGTCCATTACTCCTCTCTTCTTAACAGAGTTTCTTTTCTTGTCTTGTAGGACAATGCTTCTCAAACTGTAAAATGTGGACAAGTCATCTAGAGAGAACTTTATTAAGATGTAACTTGGAGTTAGGTCTGTGTTAGAACCTGAAGTGATAGCTTCTCAGTGATGTAGATATTGCTGATCCCTGGACCACACTAAGCAGCAAAGTTCTAGTGGTCATTTCTGGGTCTCCTTTGCTGATTCCTTCTCTTTTTACAATTTTCTTTCTGTGGAAGTTTCCAAGATTTAATCTTTGATCACATAATTTTTAATGTATTCTAGCTCTTTTGATGGTCTCACTAAACCCTAAGATTTTAAACACCACCTATATGTCAACAACTCTCAAATTTACAGCTCAAACCCAAATCTCCTTCCCAAATTCCAGGATCATAATGCTCTCTATTTGGCATCTTCAGCGGAATACCTAGTAGATACTGCATAGCTAACTTTGCTGAAACTCAACTACTAGCCTTCCTCTCTAAACTTACCAGGTTTTCTCCATCAGCAATTCCATCCTTTTATTTACTCTAGGAGTCCTGTTTGACTGTAATTATCACATTTTACCTACCACCATAGCTCACTGAATTTCTACAGCAGCTTTTAAGAAGCCTCCATGCCTTTGCTTTTAGCACCCATAATCCTTTTTCAAGAAAGTGACCCTCATAATCATTTAAAATACAAAAGAGAATATTCATGATCAATTTGAAATCCTCCCGTGACCTCCCAATGTCACTCAGAGAACAAGTCAGCCTGCACAATGGGCTTTGCGGTTCTTCCTGACCTAATTCAGGGGCCCTCTCTAATCTTTTCTCCTCCCAATTCAGTTTGAGTTATCACATCAAGTTTTTTCTACTTCATCTAACAATTTCTTCTTTCAGAATATCATTCTAAATCTAACTGGCCATTTCCTTGTCTTTGAATTTTTGCTCAGTTCCCATCTCCTCAGTGAAACCCACCCTGAGCTTTCTTTCTAATATAGTCATCCACCATGCATTCCTGACTTTCCTAATGTTCTTCTACTTTGCCTTTTATCACACCACTTATCACTTTCTAAATACTATATAGCTTTCCCCTTTTCTTGTTATATTTATTGTTTTTTGCTGTCTCTTTTGAGCTTTCAGGTGCATTAGAACAAGAATCTTTGTCAGCTTGAGTCCCAAAAGCATTTTAAGTGCCTGGGATGGTGCCCGGCCTCAGAGTAAGGATATAATTAAATATTTATTGAATGATTCAAAAGATTTCCAACTGAGCACTGGGTGGATGGCAGTGTTCACACCCATATAAAGCAATTGCATACAATTAGGCATAAAGTAAGTGCTAAGTGTTAATTATTATTTTTCAGTAAGGTGTCTAAAAAGGTGACTGCTATATTAGAAAAGGAAGAATGAGCATTTTAGTGTTGTACACATATTGCAAATTTTTTTTGTTTATTCCAGGGGTGGTGAAACAAACTTCAAAATCTGGATTAAATATCAAAAAACACATGTTAGTCATAGATTAAAAGTATGATCACAAAGTTAGCAGACCACTTTCATCTGCCTGTGTCAGATTTTATGGCATTATTACTTTAGAGACACACTTTGTAGTAAGTAAACAGCCATCATTCTAAGGCATGGCAGTAAGTTCCCAAAATCCCTCAGTATAATTCTTCATTGTAATTGTGATGATTGCACAAACTAAATGGTCACTTGAAAAGCGTGTTCTGAATTCTTAGCACGCATTCCCTGCTCACTCCTACCATTTTACTCTGTACTACACAAATTACCATCAGAGTCCTCCCTATTTATATTATTCTTTCTGATGTCTTAGTTACCTACCTGAAGATTTGATATTTTCTTTTCTTTTATCTATTGTATGATATTAATTTGCTCTAAATATCTTAAGAGTGAGTTTGGTTAGCTTGAAATATATACCATTATAATCTCTATGTCAAGTGTCTGAAAGTCTTACCTTCTTTGACGAATGCAGCAATAATTGTTGATAAATTTTATTTGAGAAAAATGATAATTGAAAACGACTGGAGGCACGTTTTTTAGTTGAGTCTGTGTTTTGAGAAGTTTTTTCATTTTTACCCACCTCAGTGGGTGTTTCTTGAGTAATTTCTTCATTTTTATCCACCTCAGATGGTGTGTCTTGAGAAATTTCTTCATTTTCACCCATCTCAGATGGTGTGTCTTGAGAAATTTCTTCATTTTCACCCATCTCAGATGGTGTGTCTTGAGAAATTTCTTCTTTTTTACCCACCTCAGTGTGTGTAAATTTTAGAGCGAAATTAAAATTTGTTGTTCGTTCTTGGAAGATGCTTTTGAATGCTTCAAGCTGTTCTTCATAATATTCTGTTCTGAGGTTTTTATCGACTTTGGTCTAAAAGAGTATATTATAAGGCATTGTTAAAAACAAATAAAAATAAACTGTTATCTGAGTTATTCTTATAGTATAGAAAAGAAATTAAGAGGGAAGATGCTGAAGTCAGGTTGTTGCTATACAGAAACAGGTTCTGTTACTTTGAGGACACTACACAGTAACTCTCTGGGCTTAGTCTGAGTTGTAGTCTGAAAAATAGGGATATTCCTCATACTTATCCCAGAGGTCACCATGTGGATTCAATGAGGCAATTCACATGAAGGGTTTAGAGTACAGCAAGCTTTCAAAAGTTAATATATTAACAAATCAAGAACAAGGTGCTGAACAGAAACTTGTATACTCCTATTTAAAGAGAGTAGAAAGCAAAAGAACAAAGCTAGTACTGAGGGCTTAGCAGCCATGCACTGTTTAAGCTATTTTACACATGTTAATGATTTTTAAGTACAAAGGCTAGGATATGAGCCCTGTTCAAACATTGTTCTTCTAACCTTTATACACTACTGTCTGTCACAAAAGATGCTTTTGTGTGCATTAAAAATTATTAGAAATGTAGGTAAAACACCACAGCGCTTGCCTTGAAAGGGGAAAGTATGACATGGAAATCCAAGGAACAGCAGCCTTGTTTTTCCTTGCATAATTTATTTGAGTTTTGAATTTTTTAATAAAATACAGTTTTCATAAAAACCTAAATCATCTGGTTAAAAATTAAAAACTTTTAATTAAAACATTCTTTGCCAACTTGATTATAGGCAGGTATCAATGTGCTATGGTTTGGATATGGTTTGAGTATAGTATGTCTCCCAAAGTTTCATATGTTGGCATTTGTACGGTAGAAACTTAACCTAACTACGGTTAGGGTGTTTATAGGTTGGGTGGAGCATGTGGGAGGAGATTAGGGTTAGATAAAACCATTTAAGGTAGAACCAAGGGCCTCCAGCCAACAGAACTCTTTTCCTTATAGTTCAGTTGGTCTGTGGTATTGTTTTACTGGCAACAGAAAATGGACTAATGTATGATGAGTAGGTTGTTAATATCAGTGTTTCAGCTCCCTTTTCAGACAGCTTCTGAGATAGATGTAACTCTTCTCTTCAGTGAGCAGCATACATTGCATTCAGGAGCAGGTATTGGTGGCTATTATGCATGGGATATATATATTTTTTTCTTAAATCTTAAGGTTTTCTAACTTAATATCCAAAGTAATAAGAAAGAATAGCCAGCCATTTTTCCTTCTCTACTCAGAACTTTCCCCATCTCTCCACTGACTTAAAGATAGAATTCATACTGGTCTCACAGCAAGTTCCTTTCTCCCCAACTGTGCTTCAGGCATGAAGCCAACTTTCAGATTTCTACAACCTGTGCTTCTTCTTATCACAGGGCACTTTTATTCTGTTTTTACTTTCTGGAATGTTCTGTTACTTTCTTCCTTCAGTGATCCCATAATAAAAACACTGTGCATACTCACACACACAAGAAAAACACAGTTGGCCTTGTTAATTCCTATTTCTATTTCAAGTCTTCTAAGTATTACTTCTTTAGGGAGGCTTCTCTTAATCTCACAGAATTATAAATCTTTTTTTTTTTTGCTATAAGCTTGCATGAGTTTTAAAATAAAAAGAAATGCTTTTCTTAAAATTTTTTATTAGTCATTTAGATATCAAGTTCCAAAAAATCAGAGATCATATTTGTCTGATCAATTCACTGTTATTGTCTTATTACTTAGTAAAATGTTTACTAATGAAATAATAAAAGCATATAAACTTAATATGTACTCTACAATTGCTAATAGCAATAACTAATATTAATTTTTTTGTACTGGGAATTAAACTCAAAGCCTTTGTACTGAACTACATTCCCCGTCCTTTTTTATTTTTATTTTTTAATTTGAGACAGAATCTCGGTAAATTGTTATGCTACCCAGGCTGGACTTATTAGCAATGCTCCCGCATTAGTCTTTCAGAGTGCTGGAATTTCAGGAACAGACCAGCACACCCAATTTATAACTAATATTTATTGAATGCCAGATACTGTTAAAATTATTTTAGAGACTATGCAGAAGAGTGATTTCAGTCAAATGGCAAAATAAGACTTTGTAGTACTCATATCCTTGCAGAAGCATTAACTTGGTTAACTGTGTACAGACAGATATAGTCACACAAGCTGAGGACACTAGGTGAAAGATGACAGTACGTCAGGGAACTAAGAAAAGATATAGCTGGATGTGGTGGCACACACCTCTAATCTCAACACTCTGGGATGCTGAAACAGGAGAATTGAAATTTTGAGCTCAGCTTGGGCAACTTAGTGACTTAGCAAGATCCCAACTCAAAATAAAAATT
>RJWM01029808.1:0-17588 GCA_004363535.1 Dasyprocta punctata | reverse complement strand
CCTCAGCCTCCCGAGTGCTGGGATTAAAGGCGTGCGCCACCACACCCGGCTGAGTGTCACTATTCTTAGCAGCTGTGTGCTACAGTAACTGGGGGTGAGGGCTCACAATTCCTATCAGGCACTGAAGTGGTAAGATGAGAATATTACTGAAACTCCAGTGTGAGCACATAAGCATTCCCTGTGCAATCCTTTCAGTCTTTCATATAAGTTTACCACTTCCCATAATAGAAAAGCCCCCCCAATATAAAACATGTATGTTTTGTCATGTTTTTTAAGGTTCAGAATCCATGGCTGTCTTTGTCATTGTCTCATTGCTGAGACACAGTACCCAACACTTAGTCAAGAGGAGAAGAGGTTTATTTGGGCTCAGGTTCAGTCCACAGTCAGCTGGCCTGGGAGGGGCCTGGTCCAGGAAAGGCCGGACCCGCCTGCCAGGTCAGGCAGCCAGGAAGCAGAGAGTGAAGGGAGGATCTGGGCAGGGAGATGTACCTTCCAGGCCACACCTGCAGGGACTCACCTCTTCTAGTCAGACTCTGTCTCCTGACAGCAAGCCTGCCCTCGCCCCAGAGCCCTATCTTCATCCAGTAGTCTTACCTCTGAGCTGAGGAGGCCCTAGGGGGGCATCCAGATACAAACCACAACAATGGCTGATATGGTTACCCCATGATGAGGGACCTCTCTTAGCTCAGTACTCTGTGATCTACTAATTCAGTCCGCTACCCAACAACACACTTACTTACCTAAGTGAGAATGAAGGCACCGCACGCACATTCCAAAAAACTTGTCCCTTTGAGGTGGGTCATAGTTCAAGATGCTGAATGGTAGAATAATAGTGAGGATTGAAAAAGGATTGATCTGCATAAAGAGAACAGAAATTTTTAGCGTTTAAACATCAGTAAACATAAAACCAAGTTTTAGCCCAATTATTATTTTAAATGAAATACTATAACTGAATCCCTCTACTCATTAATTATTCCATCCTGGTATAATTGACTAGTTATACCTGTGATTAATTATTAGTAACTTAGAAAGTGTTACTGGAAAAAGTTAGATAGTATACAAACTAATTTTGTTACATGAAAAATCCTTAATTTCCAGAATACATTACTCATGAATTTAGGAAATGAAATATCACTTATTTCTGTGATATCAGCATATTTTATAGTCATCATACAATACAAAGTTTAATTTGTAATCATCACTGTTTATTTTTCTTTTATTTATTATTTTTTCATTATTCACGCACCCATTCAACACTTAATGACTACCAAGTACTAAGCTAAGCAAATAGACTTTTATTTTCATTTGTGAGAAACATTACCCTCTAAAAGTCTTATCCTGATATACATACAATAGTGATTTTTTAAGTGAGCTACTGCTCACATAATCCATAAAACAGTATTTTTGCAAGTTAGTTCTAGAAATGAACAGCAAAAGCATACACAGACGATTTAAGAATAATGATACCAGTAGATACCTCATCATTTTCTAAATTTTCATGCGTATCTCACAACTTTGTGTTTTTAAACACTGCTGGCTTATAGAAAATAAGAAAAAGCAAACACACACCACTATCTTACTACACCTCCTATCATTGCAGGTACTTCCTTCTTAGTCAAAGAATTCTGATTCTTGATCAAGACAATATTACAGAGGCAACAGACGCCTGCTGATTCAGCCACACCTGCAATGCTGGAGGGAGAAAGGGCTTTGAGGCAAAAGCCTTAACAAATAAATTGCTGAACCAGAAACCAGAGTTTCATTTTTAAACTTTGAATTCTTATTCAAGTTCCCAAAAGTACTTATGATAAAAATTGTGCTGGCAACTATATAAGGCACAGAAAAAATTTGAAACATAAGTAAATAACAAAGATAAAATTAATATGTAACATTTAAATTTCACCTTTTTAATCTGCTGAACAACCACTGCTGCTATCCTATCAAGTAGCGAAGTACTGAGGTAGTTAGTTTTAGAAATCAAAGATGCAACCTTTGCAACATTTGTGTAATTAATTTCATCCATCAAACGCTGCAAAGCAGCCATTGTTTCTTCCAGAATTGATTCTTGAAACCAGTCTCCTTTTACCAATTTAAGCTCCTCCCATAAATGATGTAAATCGTTGCACTGCTGTAATCTCTGATGACCATAGTGATCTAGTTTTTGAAGTAGTTTCAGTTGTTTTCCAGTAATTCTATTCAAATACATGTGATCATACTGAATCCATCTTAAAACAGAGGTGGCGCAGTCAGTTAGGCTGCTGAGGTCACACTGCGGTAGAAGCACTTCAATCCGGGACATTGCGGCTTGGTCCAGGGAAGTGGAAGGCAGCATGGACAGGGCACAGAGCAGGCTGGCAGTCTCATTCTGGCGGACGCTAACCTTCAAGGAGCTAGAAAGCAAGCAGAGAAAAGGAAAACAAAACTAACAGGCCAGCAGCAAAACAATACATATTAAAATATGAATCCATCATTATCCTTACAGCTAATAGCTGAGCTACACCCAGAATGTAATTAATTAAGATTTCGATGAATTAAAAAATGACAGGTCCTGAAGGGTTACTAAAGAAAGTCTAAGATGTCCTAAAGAATACTCAAAACAGAAATTTTTTTTTCTCCAAAATAATACCAGTCCCTGGCTAACAAAATGTCAATGTTAGAACAGTGTTTCCTGTGCTATTACTGGAGCCCGAATTCGGTTTCTGATCTGAAGAAGCTGATACAACCTAGTACAGGCCCTGGCACACAGTGGTCCCTCAATAATTTTGTTTTTCTCTCATGTCTAGCGTATAGGAAGCCCAACCTTACACACACACGTACACACACATGTGCACACAGCATACAACAGACCCTGTCTCTACCATTCCCAAATCCCCGTGTAATGGTCCTACCACCAGGACAGCGATAGTCAAACCACAAGTTTTAAGCTAGGAGCTTTTGAAGAATCTTTATCAGTTGTAGAAGGAATAATCCAATTTAAAACAAATTAGTCTAGCATGGTGGCATACACCTGTAATCCCAGCACTCTAGGAGGCTGAGTCAAAAGGATTGTAAATTCAAACCCAGTCTGGCCACTTTAGGACCTAGGAAGACCTTGTCTCAGAATAAAAAATGACTGGGGATGTATCTCAGTGCAAAGGCCCTGGATTCAATCTCTGGTACTGAAAAAAAAAAAAAAGAAGAAGAAGCTTAATAAAATAATCATAATATTCAGTACTAGGCCAAGTGTGGTAGTACACACCTATAATCCCTGCATTCAGGAGGCTGAGGCAGGAGGATTACCATGAGTTCAAGGCCAGCTTGGACTACATAGCAAGACTGTATCTCAAAAACAACAACAAAATAATTCAGTGTTAGAAAGGTACATTGATATAATGCTAGAAGGGCACACTGATATAGGCCTTCTTATTTTCTATTTTTTTTAGTACCGGGGATCAAACTCACGACCTCACACTTGCCAGGCAGGTGCTTATGCTGATGAGCTAAATCTCTCGGCCCTCTTATTTTCTATCAGTAAGCTTAAAAGGTTGCTGTAATTTTTCTTTAAAGTAATTAAGCAGTATGGTTTAAGTACTTTAAAAGTAATTATATCATTTGACATGAAGAAGCCCAATCTAGGAAATAAATCTAGGGAAAAAATATAAACTACATATAATCTGGACACAAAAATAAATGATACTGTATGATTCTGTTACAGGCAACTGAGTTAGAAATATTATAGGCAGTGAGACAGGGCTGGGCCCTCGAAGGAGCCAGTGCAGAAGGCCAGATACCTTGCAACTGTGGGGGAGACAGACACCTCTGCTGTGGGCCAGACCTCAAGACAAAAGATAAATCAAATGTACCACAAACTTCCTAAGCATAAGCATCAGGAATTGATATTCTAAATAGGTCTCTATCACCCTGAGGAAGCCAGGAGTCACCATCCCAACTCCCTACAGGAAGAGTCATTGCTCTTTACACACGCTGGCTTGCCACGTGACTCGCTTCCCCATTTGTCCCTGATTTAATCAATTTTACCTGAGCAATAAATCTTATTGGTGGGCCACAGTTCTGTCCCACCTCATGCCCACCTTGTGAGTTCCCATGTTTTCCCCATATTAGACCTGTCTCACTTTGTGGTTTTACTCCGTAAAGTTCCTAGAAAACACAGTCTTTGGCAACCCATTTGCGACCCTGTCTGTTTCTCTCAGACAGATGTTTTCTTTCTCTCGATAAACATATTTTGCTGTTAACCTCTGTTGTTCCTAAAATTCATTCTTCAATTGTAGAGAAGATGAACTTGTACTGGACATCTAGTAGGTTGGGAGTTTCGTTCCTCTATATCAATTCCATTTATATAAATACAAAGGCATGTAGGCATGATGGTGCACCTACAATCCCAGATACTTGGAGAGCTGAGGCAGGAAGTCAGGCTAGTGGGGGCAACTGAGAAACTGTTTCAAAATAAAATAAAAGGATATAACTCGGAACTTTCTGGTTCAATTCCAAGGCCTGAAAAATCAATAAATAAAGTACGAAGGCCAAACTAATCCATACAGTTAGAACTAGAAATAGTAGTTAGCCATAAAAATGAGAGCAAAGTGGGCTGAAGTTTGGCTCAGTGGCTTAAGCACCTGCTTGGCAGGCATGAGGTTGTGAGTTCAATCCCCAGTACTGACAAAAAAAAAAAAAAAAAAAGAGCAAAGTAATGAGAGAAATGTACATTATCTGTAGATTATTCTTAAGTTAAAAAAAATAGATAAACTGGGCATGGTAGTGCAAGAACTAGTGGAAAATGGAGGGAAAAATATAAATCTGGCTTGAACCTCATTTCATCTCAGTATCTTAGTCTTTTTTTCTTTTCTTTTACTTTTTTTTGGGGAGAGGGGTGCTACAGATTGAACCCAGGGCCTCAAGGATGTTATACAAGTTCTTTACCACTAAGCTATATCCTCAGCCCCGTGCTAATTTTTTTTTTTGTTTCTTTAAAGATAGGGTCTCAGGCTAGGGATTTAGCTCAGTGGCAAAGTGCCTGCCTGGCAAGTACAAGGTCCTGAGTTCGTTCAATCCCCAATACCAAAAAAACAACAGTAAAAAAACCCCAAAAAACTGTTAAAAAGAAAAAAAAAGACGAGAGTCTCACTATGCAGTTTAGGCAGGCCTCAAACTTGTGGCAGTTCTCCTGCCTCAGCCTCCTGAGTGCTGGGCTTACAGGCGTGCGCCATCATGCCTGGCTCATTCTAATTTTTAAAACAAAAATTTTCATGGATGGGCTGGGGGTATAGCTCAGTGGCACATGTATCTGCCTGGCAAGTATGAGGTCATGAGTTCTATCCTTGGTACAAAAAAAAAAAAAAAATTCATGGAAAATTCCATTTTAGCCTAATAATAAAAGTCAATGAAAAACTGATTAATGTCTTAGTAAAAATAAAATTGTTACATCCCTCGAAAAGAAAATTATTTTACATTATAAAGGAAAAATTCTGTATGAAAACCCTTTGTCACTAACATCTCTGTTACACAGTTGTCTTATTGTAAAAGTTAACTAATTAAGCTGAACGCGAGGACACATGCCTGAAATCCCAGCTACTCAGGTGGCAGAGGCAGATGGATCACAAGGCGAAGGCCAGTCTGAGCAGGCAGCCAGATGCCCCACTACCCACAGAGGAACATTAACTGAAAGAAAGGCAAGTGAGCCAGACTGAAGTGCTGTAATTACTGAGCTTCTATATGGAGTTTTGCCTTTCACAGCAGCCTCAATCTTTTAGTTGTCATTCCATTCCTACAGGAAGGAAGAGCCCGGCTATCCATTTACTGCCTCCCTCCCATAGGGAACTCAATCACCCTATAGGCTTAATTCCCAATTTCTTTTCCTTCCTTCCTTCCTTCTTCCTTTTTTTAAGACAAGGTCTCATTATGTAACCCAGGCTGGCCTCGAACTCACTGCAACCCTCCACCAATTCAACATATGGCAAGGCAAAGGCAATGGCAGAATGGTCACGGAGAGGTGTCTCAGCATTTTTAACGGTTTGATGTTATTCTTGTTTCATTTTGTTTTTTGAAGTTTTGGTGGTTGGGATGGAATCCAGGGTACCAAGCATGCTAAACGAGTGCTCTGCCATTCAGCCGTAAACTCAGCCCTTAACATTTTTAATAAGCTACCCAATGTTTTTTGTATTGTGTTTTTTTCAAATCCATTTTATTCAAAGATAAATAGAAGGAAGAAGAAGAAGAAGAAGAAGAAGAAGAAGAAGAAGAAGAAGAAGAAGAAGAAGAAGAAGAAGGAGAAACTACACCAAAATTTCAATGCATGTCAATTGAGAGGTAACAATGGTACATTGAGCATTGTCATCCCCAAATCATTCACCTAGAGCACAAGACATCTGCCTTCAATTGTTCAAACAATACCAGCACAAATCTTTCTCTTCATCAAACTCAGAGAAATCAGTAGTATAACTATCTTAACTATTTTATATACATATACAAACACATATGCATGTTTATTCTTTCACCTTGTCACACTAATGAAACAATGTTTACACTGCATGTCTTATTTATTTCACTAATGAGTATGTTCTCAAGGTGCATCCATTTACCTATAAAAGTGTCCAGTTTATCATTCTTTGTGGCTGAGTAGTACTCCATTGTATAAAAATACCACATCTTTTTTATCCATCCCTCAGTTGGTAGGCATTTAGGTTGTTTCTAAGATCTAGCTATAATAAACTGTGCTGCTATAAACATGAAGCTACCCAATTTTTACTCCAAAAGTTTCAGCAATTCTGCATTCAATTAAACAAAACAAATATTACAGCTAGATTATAAAAGGAGATATTAACTAGACATTTTTTAAAAATCTTACCTAAGTAGTAATTCTCTGAGTTTCATGAAAACCTCTTTACTTTGAAAATGGAGAAAAATTAATGCTTGAGTTATCTTCAACAGCTCTATTGGTCTATAGTTTTCCAAATTTTTATATAGAACTGAAGCAATTCTAAAACAGAATGATAAAACATATATTAGAACAAGCTCATTCACTTATTTATTAAACATTGTAAAGCTTTTATTTATTAAACATTGTTAAACAGCTGATATTCCATGTTAGAGAAATTCAGTAAAAGAGACAAGGTTTTCTATTCTTATGAGACTGTCTCAAGATTGGATACAAACATAAAGAATTAAAATATAATGAAGATGGGCGTGGTGGTGCAAGACTGTAATCTCAGTACTCAAACCAGGAATGGTGGCTCATGCCTGCAATCCTAGCTCTGGCAAGGCTGAGAAAGGAGGATTATTGCAAGTTTCAGGTCAGTCTGGGCTACATAGTGAGTTCAAGGCCAGTTTGAACTACAAAGTGAGACCCTGTTTCAAAAAACAAAACAGAATGACAAAAACCAAAACAAAAGACCTTGTCTTCAGATAAAAAAAATAAAAAGTGCAGAAAATATAGCTCAGTGGTACTGCATTGTGATTTTGATTCCCCAGCACCAAAAACAAACCCTCAAAACAGATCAAAGACCTTAATGTGATTTGGGAAAACTCTGAAATCACTAAAGTAAAACATAGGGAAAACTTAAGATACTTGGTAATGTAATGGCTGATACACTGTGCCAACTTGAAAGGTCTACCGAAGTTTAACTAAGCAACAACAGGAGAGGGCCAGGGTCCTCACTTTGTAAATGTCCTGAGCCTACAGAAGAGGAAGGCAGAGAGGTGTGGGTGGGTAGCCTGCATACAATATAAGGGAGGAAAAAAGGCTATCTTCTCCCTTTTTTGTTCTTGTTGCTTTTGCTGTCTTCTGCCACCTTGAACTGTTGACCCTGTGACATGCCACCCTGCCTTGGAGCCAGCAGATCGACTGAAACCTCCACAAACTGTGAACTAAATAAACCTCTACTCCTTTAACTTTGGGTGTCCTAACAATGAGAAAAAAGTAACCAAGGCACACAGGCAAGGATTACTTGTATAGAATCCAAAAGCACAGGAATCAAAATCAAAAGCAAGAATTAATAAATGGGAGCCAAATGTGGTGACACATGCCTGTAATCCAAGTACTTGGAAGGTTGAGGCAGGATTGCTGCGAGTTCAAGGGCTGCCTGGTTTACATGGCAAGACTCTGTCTCAAAAAAAACAATATTGAAAAATGGGATTATATCAAATTAAAAATCTTCCGCATGGCAAAGGAAACAACCTACAGAATGAGAGAAATCTTTGTCACCTACTCATCTGACAGAGGATTAATATCCAAAACATATAAAGAACTCAAAAAACTTAACAAAACACCAAGTAATCCAATTTAAAAATGGGCAAATGACCTCAATAAACACCTCTCAAAAGAAATGCAAATGTATATATATATATATACATATATATATGAAAAATATTCAATATCTTTATCCATTGGGGAAATACAATCAAAACTACAATGAGATTCCATGTCACCCCAGTTAGGATGGCTACTTTTTGTTTTTTTTTTGAGACAAGGTCTTGCTATGTAGTTCAGCCTGCCCTTGAGCTCACTTTGTAGCTCAGGCTGGTCTCAAACTCACAACTATCCTTCTGCCTCAGCCTCCTGAGTGCTGGGATTACAGGTGTGTGCCACCATGCCCAGCAGTATGGCTACTGTTAAAAAAAAAATGCTAGGCCTAGTGACACATGCCTATAATCCTAGCACTCTGGGAGGCTAAGGAGGTTCAGTCTAGGCAACTTAATTTAGCAAGACCCTGTCTCAAAATAAAAAATGCAAAAGGGCTGAGGAATTAGCCCCCAGAAGGAATACTGGGGGGTCGGGGCATGTGGTGAAGATGTGGAGAAAAGGAATTTCTATACATGATCAGTGAGAATGTAAATTACTACAACCATTACCGAGCACAGCATGGAGGTTCTTCAAAAAATTAAAAATGGAACTACTATAAAACTCAACTATTCCACTGCTGGGATCCCACTCCAAAGAAAATGGAATCAGCTTACAAAAGAGACTCCTGTATACCCATGTTTCGGGGTACTATTCACAACAGCCGAGGCATGGAATCTGCCTCAGTGGCTGTCAACGGATGAATGGACAAAAGACAAAATATACACAAATGTACACGCGTGCGCACACACACACACACACACACACACAGAATCCCAGGTATTATTCAACCATAAAGAAGAATGAAATACTGCATTTCCAGGAAAATGGATGAAACTGGAGGACACTGTTTTGAGTAAAATAAATCAGATCCAGAAACACAAGCATCATATGTTCTCTCTCATGTGTGGAAACGTTTAAAAAAAAAAAAAAAGACCTGAAAGTAGAAGAGATGCTGTTAGGGGACTGGTAGGGGATTAGAGGGAGGGGAGGAAGAAGGGAGAAGAGTAGATGGACATCACCAGCGCACAACAGCAGCATGTAGAGGAGTATCACAGTGAGTCTCATGCAATTAATACATGTTAATAATTATAATAAAAATTTAAAAAGAAACAGTCATACAGAAAAGCATTGGGAATAAGGCAGTAAGAGTTGGTGGAAATGGGACAGAAGGAATATTAAAATGAAGGAACATGTAATAGATAATAAGAAATTAAGCATATATAAAATTTAATTATATTTTTTCTTCTTAAATCTCAAGTAACCAAAAAAGCCAGCATGTAACATTATGGATTCAAGGTAACATTACGATGTGAGACAATTCAGATTCCTATGGATGCTTCTGTTCTGCATGTGGATGTTTTCTTTTGGAACAAAAAGGATCTCCACTCCATGCACTACACTTTCAAGGACTATCATGCTTGAGCATAACAGCAGTAAATGAAATGAAAGACGCATATGCCATTGTGGCTTTCCTCACGGCAGCCCACACTGCTGCCTCCTGGGTGTTACTTTATCTGGTTTTTCCCCCTTTCATTGGCCCAAGCTCACTCTGCAGACCAGTTTCTCCCTTATTTTTCACTTGTACTTTTTCAAATAAACGTTGCTAAAATTAAAAAAAAAGACACAATAAATAATTTTGTTATCCCTATGTCTTGAAAAAGGAAATCAGAACATGAAAATAATGGTTCAGCTGCTCATCCAAAACAAGCTGGGGATGCAGCCCTGGGCCCTGCGTGTGCTAGGCGAGCGTTCTACCACTGAGTGGTATGGCTAGCCCTATCGCAAGCAACAGTTATAGAAAACAAATCTTTTACTCAGAAAAATTAGCTACCTAATTTTTAATGACAACTAAATTTAACACCATGAATTTTAGGAAAGACTACTTTTTAATCAACTGTGAATTTCTGCTTTCCATTTCTTGCATTACTTCCACCACTGCCAGGGCTTGGTGGCTGGTCAGCTCCTCCAACATCAGTAACAGAGTTGACTCAAGTCTGGAAGCAAAGAAAAATAATTTTATGTCAAAAAACCAAAAATGAATCTGTAATTTTTTAAAAAAATAACAGTTCCCTGCTAACAAGTAGAGAAGACATAGGTAAAAATTGAATTTAGTATGTAATTCCAATTTTCTCCCTATATACTTAGGGATAACATATTATAAATTTTAAAAACATGTATTTTCTCCAAAGCCATTAAAACCATATATAGGCCAATCCTTAACTGTTTCTTTAAAAACACAAATAAAAGGTCTTCAGTGGTTTTTCAAATAAGAAAGTTATAATGGTTACAAAACATTATGATTCAGTTAAATTATATAGCACTAGATAGCAAAGGAGTTAATAATATCCCAATGTTTTAAAATTGAGTAAGCTCTAACCAGAAAGTCAATTTAACTTCATATTAACAAAAATCTTACATACTAAACATTTGTTATGATGCTATGAACTTAAAATTAACAAGATGGTCCATTTTGAAACAGAAGTCAAAGTGCTACAATAATGAAAGAATCAAGATTGTCTTTTGGAACAATACAGAAGGTAAATCCAAAAGATGAAATTTGAGGATACTAGGATAAGTTTTCCATCCATACTGGATATCTCCATGTCATCGTTTTCACTAGCCTGATCAAGTGTTTCGAATGCAGCTTCTCACCAAAATTTTTCCTAACCACTTCAGTCTACATTTTTCTCTTGCTTCTGTCTGCCCACAGCACTTACTATGACCGATCACACTAATTTTAGTACTTGGTCATAAACCATGTTGTGATGTTACGGAATTTACATATTTCAATTATTTATTTCTAACATTAGCAACTCTGTACATAATTAAAAGTATTTAATTTCATTTCTTCCTAATTGAAATATAAATTCCTTGAACATAGGAACTTGGTTAAATTTGATTTCTGGTACTGCTTTAGCATGTATGAAATAAATAGTGCTTGGTGACAAAGAAAATGATTCCAATAAGGTCTTAAAATAATCATACTAGCCGGGCGTGGTGGCGCATACCTTTAATCCCAGCACTCGGGAGGCAGAGGTAGGCAGAGCGTTGTGAGTTCAAGGCCGGCTTGGGCTAGAACATCAGCACAAGGCTGACCTGAGCTACATAGTGCGACCCTGCCTCAAAAAAAACTAGGGCTGGGAGTTTGGCTCAGTGTCTTAAGCACCTGTCTGGCAGGCACGAGGCTGTGAGTTCAATCCCTGGTGCCGCAAAAAAATAAAATAAAATAAAATAAAATAAAATAAAATAGTCATACTGTAGCCAAAGGTGGTGGCACACCTGTAAGACAGGAAGATCACTGCAAATTCAAGGTCACTCTAAACAAGAGTGAGACCTGGTCTCAAAAATACAAAAATAAATAAATAAAAGAATCACATTGTTTTCATCTAGATAAAATCTCTTAAGACGTGCTCTTAAATATTTTCATGTAATTCAAAGGACTCTTAAAACTAAATCTTCTCCATAGTCTTCCCTAAAATAGTAATGACGCAGATTCCTCTGTTGCACAAGCTCCTAGAAGTGCTGCTTAACTGATCTACTAACCTTAGTTATCTATAAGGACCACTATAATTCTTATGTACCAGTCATAATAATCTCATGTATTAATTTAATATTTGTTCATTTTTACACCCTAGGAATTTCTATCTATATCAGTATCTGGCAAAACTGGAAATTCCTAAAAGAGATAATCCAGACAAATCCACTCAAACCTGATGTAGGGACAGATGGCACTGTGCCTAAGTACTCTGATGAACTACTCGAAGACAACAAAGCATAAAATAGCCCATGATTAGGTCTAGTATAGTTCTAAATATTCCATACAATCATGTTGGGGTGAGAGAGGGCCTAGGACAAGAGAATAAAAGAACTTAAATGGTGTTCTCCTTCATCTTTTTCTGTGTTAGTCCAGTACTATAGATTTCTTGTTCAACTGCAGAACATACCAGCAGACTAAGGGTAGAAGATATAAATGAGAAAAACCAGACAAAGAACCAAGGAGCACAACATGGTATATTATTTACCCTTAAACAGTTTAGTGAGGTCATTTCTGTGCTTTCCAGAGATCAGGGGGACAAAGGTTGAAGGCTCCATATATTTCAAACAAGAAAAACAAAGCATTTTAAGCTGAACTTACTGTTTCTTTTCTTGAGGTCCTGCCATTGGTCCCAATGCAACAAACAATTTTACAAAGCTTTCAGGGTGATCAAACAAAGGAATCATCTCAGTGAGTCTCTTTTTAGCCACTGAAATAAATTCAAAACTACTGAACTGTAGAAACTGGTATATAGCAAGTACGTTACTGATGAAATCCAAATCAAGGAGCTTCACATTCCTTAAAAACACTTTATTACACTGCTGTAATAGTGGGTAATGAGTACATTTAACATTTCCGAGAAACTGTACTATTTGTCTTGCAGTGTTGACTTGAGAAGAATCTATGGTGTCAAAAAGAAGTTCTGTTTTCTTTATCAATTTTTCTCGAAAATGTTGTGATATTAAAGGAGATATGCTGATCATCAAGACAGACAAAGACCTGAAAAAGGGAAAAGACACAAAGACTTACATCACTGAAAAAAATGACCTATTCTAAAACTAAATAACTGGATATGGAGAAGAATTGGTAAAAAGATTGTTTTATACCATAAAATCTTTCTGGTGTTTTTGTTTTTGTTTTTGTTTTTGAGACAGGGTCTCACTACATAGTCCAGGCTGGCCTTGAACTCATTATGTAGTCCAGGTTGGCCTCAAACTTGTGGCAATTCTCCTGCTTCAAACTCGCAAGTGCTGGAATTACAAGCACGCACCAACACGCCTGGCCAAAATTTTTTTTGCATATTGGTAGAACTTAAACTCAGATTTCCTAGTAATCAAACATTTTTTGACAGAAGAAACTAAAACAATCTTTTTCACTGTGTAAAATACCTGTCAATGGAAAAAATTTTAGTAAAATTCACAGAGCAATAACTTTGGGCCGATAGCCCATGAAAGTCTTGTTTTGTATTTTTGCAAGGTGACTTTTTTTTTTTTTTGAGACAGGGTCTCACTCTATAGTTCAGGATGCCCCTTTACTCACTATGTAGCTCAGGCTGGTCTCAAACTCATAGCAATCCTTCTGCTTCAGCTTCCTGAGCACTGGGATTACAGGCCTGCACCACCACACCTGGTTTTTTTGTTTTTTGCTTTGGTTAAAAGTTGACTTTTTTTATTACTCCTTTCTGGAGATTCAATCCAAGACCTCTGCATTGAGCTATATTCCCAGTCCTTTTTATTTTTTATTTTGAGACAGGATATTGCTAAGTTGCTAATATTGCCCAGGCTGGGTTTGAATTTGCAATCCTCCTGCAGCCTCCCAGAGTGCTGGAATTACAGGTATGTACCACCACACCTAACTTACTAATAAAACCTTCATGAATGATTTCATGTTTTAGTATTTCACGCAACACTGGTATTTATA
Organism: Dasyprocta punctata; assembly: GCA_004363535.1. Classification (NCBI taxonomy): domain Eukaryota; kingdom Metazoa; phylum Chordata; class Mammalia; order Rodentia; family Dasyproctidae; genus Dasyprocta; species Dasyprocta punctata. Next base: position 3,798 of record RJWM01029808.1, on the reverse strand, counting down.
CAACAGTAAGACAGTACTGAACATGGAGTGGCACTAAACATTCCTTCACTCAATAAACACTTAGAGAGCATCAGTCGCTTTTCTAGTTATTATGAAAGATTTCAAAATTACTAAAGTGTTATTGCCAGTTAATGGCTCCCAGAGAAATTTTTTTCCCAGGTTTTTGGTGTTCTGAACAAAGACTTGGACGAGACACACAGAAAAGGCAGCAGAGATGTACATTTATTAAAGGTGGAAAAGAGTACACTTTGCTGCGAGAACAGGCCAGTGAACAGACTCCCAGCAGCCACAAGGACAAGGGAAGGGGTTCTTTTGTACCTGAAATTCCTGGACTGGGTTTTCTCTCATGCAAATAAGGAATTGGGACCGTTGTCTCATCAAAAACTCACCTGGCCTGGCACCATCCTACCAGAGAGAGCCGGGCGTGGTGGCGCACGCCTTTAATCCCAGCACTCGGGAGGCTGAGGTAGGCGGAGCGTTGTGAGTTCGAGGCCGGCTTGGGCTACAACGCGAGCACAAGGCCGGCCTGATCTACATAGTGCGACCCTGCCTCAAAAAGCCAGGGCCGGGAGTTTGGCTCAGTGCCTTAAGCGCCTGTCCTGGCAGGCGCGAGGTTGTGAGTTCAATCCCCGGTGCCGCAAAAAAAAAAAAAAAACATCCTACCAGAGACCCGCTTGGTTTTGTGCTCTATGTAAATGAATAATTGAAAATGCACTTTTCTGATTGGTTCCATTTTCAGTGCTCAGGAATCAGAGGCATCCTGGCTCCTGTGTTTTGTGCAAGTACCCTGTGTCTCTGTGATTCTAACAAGATTGTGCCAAGATATTTCACCAGTTTTGTCCTAGCCCTAATTCCTACTTCAGCATGGTCTGTGTTTTCAACAGATTATTTTACATAGTAGGTTTGCAAAACCCAGAAAACTACAAATACAAGGCTGGTTAATAATATAGTATGCAAAATGGAAAAGACATAAAGTAAATTCTTGGGAATCATAATGAGGGAGGAGGATGGCAGGTTCAGGCCCAGCCTGTGCAACTTAGAAAGACCTTGCATGAACACACAAAGCCTGAGTTTCCTATGCAGCAAATGAAGGAATAAATGCTGATCTCAAAAGGATGTTTGGGGATTAAACTACACACATGCTTACATTCAAGTATTTGCCCTCTTTCCTCTCTCTCTCAGACGTAGGAAACTAATGTCTTCCGCCCGCACATATGTTAATGTGGCAGATGGGATGGGGATGTAGCTCATTGGTAGAGCCTTTGCCCAACATTCATTAAGCCCTATATTCCAGCAGTGACAACAAAAAATTTTAAAAATAAAATGAAAAGGAGGAGGAGGCAGAGGAAGAGAAGGAGGGAAAAGAAGAAAAGAAAATGTAGCAGGCAAATCTGTTAGCATGTAAGATAAAAATCTCAACAGACCTTTCACAGATCCCTATGAAATTATGTTATACTTTATGTTATCTCTAATCCCAACCACAATATTACTGTTTTATAGATGAGGAGAATAAATTAGTCTTAATCCCATAAATACAACTGGCAAATCTGTCTCTGCATCCAAAGCCTGAGACCTTTCTACCACAGTAGCAGTCCCTAAATAAATTTACCTTAAGTCCCGTATAGATTCCAACTTCCTATTTACAATATCAGCTATTTTTCCCATTAATGGGCTGCAGTGCAACTGCTGATCTGCTAGGCAAGCAGAAAATGTTGACAGCACATTAATATCAAACCTAGTAAAAAAAATACATAAAAGATTAGAACTTTAAAAATATAAAAAGTAACCAACCAATAATAATATTAGTAGTAGTACAGATTTTTCTAAAATCTTGATTATTAGACAAGTAACAAACTATAAAGGGAAAATTATTCAAAATTATTTGAATCATTTACTTATCATTTTAAGATGACAATTTTGAAAACAACCATTACAATAGTTCTGTGAAAAACTTCAGCCTGTTCACCCCACACAGACCCTGCCCATGGCCAACTCCACACCAGTGGATTTTATTGTCTGGTCATGGCCATCCGCCACCTCCAAGAGCACTTGTGTTTTGTTTCCTCTTGACAGCCTGGATGTCCATCAACAGATAAACACATAAAGAAAATGTGGTGTTTATATACAATGGAGTAAGTGAGCCCCTAACATAAACATTGAGGTTGCAAACCTTCACAGATGCAAAGGGACCTCACATTACAAACATTCATAGATGGGAACAAATCCTGAAGTAGCTCATGTGTCGGCTGGACACTGTCACAGTGGTGCTGCTGTGTGCTTAATGAGCAGCGTGGTAGTGTACGGCAGTGCAGTGTGGAAGCAGGAGGAAAAGCAGTGGTGATCCTTTGGAGGTGCTTCCTCAGGGCCCACCACTGAAGAGGTTGATTAAACCAACCCCAAATAGAGTGAGTTAGCATTCTGCCACAACAGTAATAAAATTGAAGGACCTAAATTTGTAGCAAACTCTGGCAGTTCTTAAAGTTTAACTGCTATAGTAAAGTACTGGGCATTCTCAATACTTGACTATGGAATATGTACACAGGGAAAAGATAACACTGCACTTTATAAGCACTGTACTATAAGCGGAAATGAAACGTCTTCAATAAAACTATTTAAAATTGGCACCAAGCCAGGCGTGGTGGCGCACGCCTTTAATCCCAGCACTCGGGAGGCTGAGGTAGGAGGAGCATTGTGAGTTCGAGGCCAGCTTGGACTACAACGCGAGCGCAAGGCCAGCCTGAGCTACACAGTGCGACCCTGCCTCAAAAAACTAGGGCCGGGAGTTTGGCTGTGACTTAAGTGTCTGGCTGACAGGCGTGAGGTTGTGAGTTCAATCCCTGGTGCCGCCAAAAAAAATAAATAAATAAATAAAATAAATAATAAAATTGGCACCAAAAAAAAAAAAAAAAAAGTGGTGATGTGGAAGGGACTGCTAGTAAGCACAAAGCAATAACCAAAAACAAAAGTGAAAATAATTGAGAGAATGGACTAAGGTAAAAAGATGGTAGGTGTTGATATTCTCATAGCATGAATTGCTCAACCCCTGGCACAGTTCTAAAGCTCAAGGACAAGATCATGGAACATGTGAAGTCTGCAGTGCCAATAAAGTCAAGAACAATATCCAAAATGCATGGTAATGTCATAGAAGAGATCCAGAAACTTCTCAGTGTGGACGCAGGATCTCCATCAACATAGAGTCCCACTCAGCTTAATGCTTCCTCAAGAAAAAGCTAAAAGTTAGAAAACTTGAAGAAAAAATGGGTAAACAGGTACATCCTTCACTGCCAGCCAGGGCTGGTTTAACAGATTCAAGGCCAGAGCCAAGCTTTCTGACAGAAAGATACCATAGCTGCCCAGGAATTTCCAGCAACACTGATAGAAATTATTGATGAAGGTGCTCTTTTACCCTAACAGGTTTTCACATCGATGAGGCAGGACTGTCCTCAAAGAGGATGCCAGAATGAAGTTACATCAGGAAAGAGGAAAAGTGATGCCAGGCTTCAAAGCAGGAAAGGATAGACTGACTCAGTTGTTTGGCGGCAATGCGTCTGGTGATATGAGACTAACGCCTCTTTTAACTTCCTGTTCAGAGAGCCCAAGAGCCCTCAAAAACATAGCCAAGGGATCTCTATCTGCTGTGTGGAAGAGTAACTCCAAAGCCTGGGTTACACAGGCCATTTTCCAGGACTAGTTTTTCTACCACTTTATCCCAGAGATAGAGAAATAATGTTTGGAGAAAGATATCCCTTATGACATTCTTCTGCTGCCTGACAAACGTGCCAGGTCACCACCAATTCA
>RJWM01029807.1:0-24052 GCA_004363535.1 Dasyprocta punctata | reverse complement strand
CCAGGCTGGTCTTGAACTCACAGTGATCCTCCTGACTCAGCCTCCTGAATGCTGGGAATACAGGTGTGCGCTACCACTCCTGGTTGGAGTTAATTTTTTCTATGGTCGGATAATCTCTTCGTCCAACTTTGTTTTGGAGGTATTGGGACTGAACCCAAGGCCTTTACACTGATCTATAGCTGCAGCCCCTTTGTTTTTTGACACAGGGTTTTGCTAGTTGCCAGGGCAGGCAGGACTCAAATTTTTGATTCTCTTTGTCTCAGTCTCAGTACTGGGATTCCAGGTGTGCACCACCATGCCCTGCTAAACTTTATTTGAAAAGATCCTATTAAATGGTATTGGAAATCTTCAAAAATCAGTTGACCACAGGTGTATGGGTTGATTTCTGAACCGTTTTGTTTCATTGATTTATGTGTCTTTATACTGATAATGATGTATTGGTTATTGTTTTGTTGTTAAGTCTTAGGATTGGGAAATACGATTTCTCCTTTGGCTGGATTATTTTGGCTAACATAGGTCGTTTTTAATTTAGTATGAATTTTAAAGTCAACTTGTCAGTGTCTACAAAGAAATCAGCAGGAATTCTAATTATGATTGCATTGCCTCTGTAGATTGGATTGGAGGGCACTGCAACCTCCTATCAATGTTGAGAATTACAATCGAAAGTCTCTAATTTGTGTTTGTTTCTCAGTGCCACAGCATTGGAATGAAGCCCATCACAGATTTCTTGAACATAAAGTACAGATTTTCAAAATTTGTAAATGAAGGCAGACCTATCTTGACCTCCATCTGGGATTATTAATTTCTAACAAACGGACTCATTCTTACTATTTCCCTGTAGTACTGGGGATTGAACCCAGGGCCTTTTCACTTATCTATATTCCTAACCCATGTTTAAAAATTTTTTAAATTTCAAGACAAGTTCTTAACCTAAGTTCAAACTTGTGATCTTCATGCCTCAGGATTTCACAGTGCCGGGATTACCGACATGTGCCCCAGACCTGGCATGGGTTGTTTTCTTAATTTCATTTTTGAATTCCTTCTTGCAAGTGTATAGAAATATAACTGATTTTTGTGTATTAGTTTTGGATCCTGCAATTTTGCTAACTCATTGCTTCTAAGACTTTTTCAGTGTATTCCTTAATATTTTCTGTATACTTAGTATTTTTGTATCATCTCTAAATAGAGATAAGTTTACTCCTTTCGATATCAGTTTTCTAGGTTAGGTGGATATCTGAAAACCACAGAAATATATTCTTTTCCAGTTCTGGAGTCTACAAGTCCAAAACAACATGTGACATAGCGCTAGCTCTTTCTGGAGACTGAGGGGGAGAAGCCTTCTGGCGTTGCTGGGTGTGCCTATCATTTTTATCCTTAAGGCACTATAGTCCCAGCCTGTTCTTATTGCCACTTGGTGCTTTCTCTGTGTTACACCTTTGTTTTTTCTTTCAAGGACACCAGCCATATTGGACTAGGGCCAACACTAATCCAGTATTGGGGCAGGAGAAAGAAATAAAGATAGGTAATAGGGAAACAGGGAAATCCTTAATTTTAAAATTGTATTTTAAAAGCATTGCAGTTTCAGGTAAGGTATGGTGGCACGTGTCTGTAATCCTAGCACTCTGGGAGGCTGAGGCAGGGAGATTGAAAGTTTGAACCCAGCCTGAGTGACTTAGCAATTTAGCAAAACCATATTTCAGAATTAAAAAAGGGGCTGGAGATATGGCTCAGTGCAAAAGTACTGGTCTCAATTCCACAGTGTATGACAAATATGAAGCATTCAGTGAATATTAAATGAATATTCACTGGGAGAGGCCATGATTTGGGGTTTTGTGTTTTGCTGGTTTTTGTTTCTTTCACATCCTCCCACTCCCATTTTAGTGCATACTATACAGATTAATGAGTTATACAGGTTAATGAGTTTCATTTTGTCAGGTTTGTACGTACATATAACATGCTCTAATCATTACCCTACATAAGTTTACCAAAAATTGTTTTAGTTTAAAGCTGCCTAGTAGTGTAAAAAAAATTCGGGTACTTTTTAGACTTCTTTTCATTGGATAAAAACTGATAGCAGGTTTGACTACGGTGGAAGGATTGTGAATGTAGAGAAGTAAGAAGAGTAAAATGTATATAGCATATGGTTAGAGTTATAATTTGCGTATAAGAAAAAGGTGAGAGCAAGAGAAGTTATGTCTGTGCTTGTTTCTGAAATTTTATGAATAGTTATAAATTAAGAAATAGGATTGATTATTGCTAACTAAAAAATATAGGAAGTCTTGTAAAATGTAGTGCTTTTTGAGAAAAGGACTGTGTGTTTAGGGAAGATATTTAACATGTTATTTATCATTTCCTCTTTTAGGAAATGACCACAGGTGAACAGACCCAGGATGAAGCAGGTAACTTTTTACAGGGAAGCGGCTAGAAAGCTTGGTTCGCACTAGCACAGTGCTTTAGCAGTGGGTCAGTTTGGAAATGAATCGATTTGCTGGAGTGTTGGATTAAATAATTCTGCTGTTAAATAAATCATCTCTGTGTTAAACCTTGTATAATAGGCACCTTCCTACTTGGGACAATTGGTCTGACATATGTAACTGACAAGAGGAAGGATTTATCGAGGATGGGACTTCAGTCCAGGATGGGCTGGCTCCAAGGCAGGGTCATCATGGTGGAGGGTCCTGGCAGAGGAAAGCAAGAGTTGAAGAGGGAGAGTGGCTGGGAACAAAACATACCCTTTCAGATCCTGCTCCTCCAGCCAGGCCCACTGCCTGTCACCACTCAGCTCTGAGCTCATCAGTGGGTCAGTCTGTGAATGAGCACAGCACCCCATGATCTGATCATCTTCCAGAAGCTCCAGCTGTGAATATAGGAGCCGTTTGGGGGACATTTTAGATGAAACCATAGCACTTGATGTGAAGGTGAACGGAGTTAAATGTATAATAAAGCAGTATTTTTTAAGCATTTCCTAAGTGCTTTCAGCAAGTAAAAGCCAACAGTTGATGATTTTTTAATTGGTAGTATATAAGCTGAACAAAACACCACATTAGTAAGGAAATAGTGTACAGAGAATTGCTAGGGAAAAAAAAATCTGAGTTCAGAGTCTGTTCTGAGTAAACCCATTCTCCCACCCCTTCATCTGTTTCAATGCTGCCATGTTTTCTTCGCAAGGCCCCAGCGATGGCAGCACGGAGGCGGCCATAACCTTACTCACCATGGGAGACCTGGTCCTACAGTCAGAGTTGAGCACGGAGCAGGGCGATGGTAAGAATGGAAGACAAGGCTGTCAAAGTGAGGTTAGAATGTAACTGCTAAGAAATTAGGTCCACATTTTGAGTCATAAGCCTTTTATATTTGAAATTACCATCACTATTGTTTTTCTAGAAGAGGTAATAATTTGTGTGTGATTCACTCATTATTTTAGCCTTGTTAGATGTAGCAGTGACCATTTTGAGACAGTGAACATGGTTTATTAAGAATGATTTATATTTATGAAATAGTTGATCTAGTGAATTTTCTACCTTATCATAAACATCAATGGTTAATTAAACTCATTGATTGTTGATCACTTTATGTGTTTGTTTAGCAAAGGAGTTGCTGCTGCTTGAAATAGCCTTCAGATTAGATAACAGATATACTCTATGAGGGGATGTTAGGGGCCATTGAATAAGTATGCTGTTCTGATATTTAGGACACAGCCAAAAAAGATATGGTAATCTGTATTTTTAATATATTTGACTGAGTTAGAAGCTGTGGTCCTTATTTTTAACTATATTAGTTGAATAATGCTAGTTGTATAATTGACTGGTAATTTGACCTGTCATCTCATCATTTTAGTTGATAGACCTTTGTTTTTGGCACAGGGCTAAGGATTGAACCCAGGACCTCACTCTCACACATCCTAGGCGAGTGCCCTGCCCACCTCAGCCACATACCCAGCCTTCATGATTAAGACTTTTAACCTCATGACTGCATATCAGGCAGGTCTCTGATTTGTGTTGTGCAGCGGCTGCTTTCTCAATGTCTTGAGTATCAGAGTGAAGCCCATTATATAGATCTCTAGAAATAAAGTACAGGTTTTAAAAATTAGTAGCTGAAGGCTGTCCTATCTTGAAATCTAGGGTTTTGTAGTGCAGTTAAGTTTCTGCAAATAACAAAAGGAACTCATTTTTACTTTTTCTTTTTCTTTTTCTCCTTTTGGTGTAGGGAAAGGAACCCAGGGTCTTTGCCCTGCTCTACATCTCCAGCCATTTTTATTTTTGTTTTTTATTTTGAAACAGGGTCTTGCTAAATCGCTCAGGCTGGACTCGAACTTGCCTTGGTTTCTCAGAGTGCTGAGATTACAAGGCATGTGTCACTATGCCCAGCTTCATTTTTGCTCGTAATAGCATGAAGTTTTAGTGTTAAGAATCAAGCTCATTATAGGCCAAATTCAAAACATGAAATATGAGTTCGTATATAGTATTTAACTTCGCAGTCAAAAAAAGAACATACAGAATGTTATAGCTGTTGAATGTTGAAGAATGAATTTTGTTTGGGTTTCTATTCATTTTGCCTCAATTTTAATTTCCTGTTTTTTTCTGCAGTAGGAGTATGTGTGTTTCCTGATGTTCATTCAAAGGATAAAAGTCATGTTCCTTTTAGCTCAGATAATATAAGTCCCAAAATTGTTCATGAATGTCAGGAGCTTTCCTCATCTATCATTAATACATCTTCCGCACCTGAAGAAAACAAAAGTGTGTCAGAGGAACAGAATACTAAGGAAGAAGGTGGCTTCAAGGACGAAGGAATGGAGAACACATCAACCAGGTTTATTTTAATGTATTTATTTACTTAGTTATTTTTTTAACCAGGTTTATATTAGTATTCAGTTATTGTATTAAAGTCCCATCTCTTCAGTCTGTAACTTTGAGTTTTGTTTTGTTTTGTTTTTTGTTGGTACCGGGGATCGAACTCACAACCTCACGCCTGCCAAACAGGCACTGAAGCCCCTGAGCCAAACTCCCGGCTCTGTTTTTTTTGAGACAGGGTCACACTATGTAGCTCAGGCCGGCCTTGCACTTGCATTGTAGCCCAGGTCAGCCTTGAACTCATAATGTTCCCTCCTACCCCGGCCTCCCGAGTGCTGGGATTAAAGGTGTGCGCCACCATGCCCAGCTACTTTGAGTATTTTTAATATAAATTTAAAGTAGGCAAAGCTAATTTCTTACACATTAAACTAAGGATTGGCTGATTTAGATCGTAATGAGTTAATGGTTTGCATATTAAAGTTACACAGTGGCTCCTCGGTTCATGAAGTTGATACTTTCACAGTTCTGGTTTCAAACTGAGTTGGATGATAACCGAATCAAATTCAGTGGTTAGGTTCAATGTTGACCTTATGGGGAAATTTAATTCTATTCTTGTCCAATTCGGTTTGTGACCAGAATCATGGTGAGAATTATATGAACTGAGGTACCCCTGTACAGTGTTTTCTTACTTCTTTGAAGCTTTAATGAAATAGATTTACATAAATGTACTGTTTCATAAATATGGCCTAGAATTTCAAGTTGTCTAGTAAAGTTACTAGTTTTTAGATTTAATTTAATTTATTTATTTTTTGGTATCAGGAGTTGAATTCACAACCTCATGCTTGCCAGGCAGACGCTGTGCCGCTGAGCTATGTCCTTAACCCTAATTATCTTGTCTTGGAAAAAGTTTTTTGATACTAGTTATTTTAGCATTAAGAAATACTTAGCTGGGCATGGTGGTGCTGGGAGGCTGTGGCAGGAGAACCAAGCTTAGGCAACTTAGTGGTTTAGTGATCTCCTGTCTCAAAATAAAAAATAAAGCACTGGTGATGTAACTTAGTGCACTGGGTCTGCGTTCAGTCCCCAATACTGAAGAAAAACCAAACCTAAACGAAGAACTCCTTGGGGCTGGGTGAGTAGCTCAGTGGCAAAGAAATGAACATGCATAGTGTGGCCCATGATAGGTAGCCCAGGGTTAGATGGAATGTATCAATGTTAGAATGAGAGAATTCTTGCTTATTGCTAAATTTCTTTTATTTCTTCACTTCTAGAAGTATAGCTTCTAAAGTGGAGAGTAATTTGCGAATAAGAAGTACATTCACCAGGCCTGAGCTGAATCTGGAGACATTAGTGACCCACAGGGTTGATGCTTATCAGGAGGTTTCCAGTGTATCTGAAGGGGAAGAAGTGGAAAGTCACAAAGGTAAACTTTGTTGTTCTTTTAGAAGTTACAAAATTACTTTGGCATGAGAAATTGAGTTGGCATTTCAAAGGAACACTCAGTTGTTAATAAACTTACTTTTAGTTACTATACAAAGTTTCAGATATACTAAAAAGTAAATTAAGCTATAAAATAATTATTCATAAATCCAACAATGATTTCAGTAATTGGTGTATTTGCTCTATTCGCTATATTTTAATGTGGATATGTCGATGTATATATATATATATTTGAATACTCAAGTATATGTCTCTTAGAAAAGTGTGTGTATGCAATACCTGTGGAAATAGTAGGTTAGTGCCCAAAAGGCGTGAAATTATAAACTAAGCTTCTTTTCCTTCGTCTGTAGCCACCCTCATCCTGTCTCACTTATTGTAACAAACTGCTGTTAATGGTCTTTGTTGTTGTTATACCAGGGATTAAAATTAGGGCCTTTGTATTCACTCATATCTCCAGCCCTTTTTATTTTTACTGTGTGTTTCCAAAAACATTTTATATACATGTAAACATCTAAATGATGGTGTGTATGTACATACACCACACATACACTCAAATTTATATACGTTTATGTATGTGTGTTTCCTTTAGAAAGAGCAAATATATACATAACACTCTAGTGTACATATGGCTCAGTATCAGTTTCATAATTAATTGCACAGCCTGGTGACCTGGTGATGTATTGTACAGTATTCTTAAAATGTAGAAAGAACAGATACTGTGTGCTCTTACCATAAAAATGCTAATTCTTGAGTTAATGCATTGGTCCCTTGTTTCATACATTTTCCCCTTTCCAGCCAGCACAACTTGTTTGGTATTTTTAGTTTTTGGTACTCATCATGCCTCCCAGAATCAATTAATAAAACGTGCATAGCTGGGTATGGTGGTGCACACCTGTAATTCCAGCATTTGAGAGGCTGAGGCAGGAAGCTGGCTGTGAGTTTGAGGCCAGTCTGGGCTCCATAGTGAGTTCAAGAACAGCCTGGCTATATAGCAAGACCCTGTCTCAAAAAAAAAAAAAAAAAAAAAAAAAAAAAAAAAAAAAAAAAAAAAAAAAAAAAAAAAAAAAAAAAAAAAAAAAAAAAAAAAAAAAAAAAAAAAAAAAAAAAAAAAAAAAAAAAAAAAAAGAAAGAAAGAAAAGAAAAGAGAAAAGCAGTGTCAAGGTACCACTGTGTAGTTCAAAACATGTTGTACACAGTGAAGATACGTGTTTTATGTTAGGCATGACGCACACACCTGTAATCCCAGGACTCTGGGAGCCTGAGGCCAGAGGAACCCAACTTTGAGCCCAGCCTCGGCAACTTAATGACTTGGCAAGACCCTGCTCAAAGTAAAAAATAAAGAACGTTGGGGATGTAGCCCTGTTCAGTGTGAAGGCCCTGTTTTCAATCCTCAGTACTACCCTCCTCCCAACGCAGAGAAACTTTATTGAGGTACAGTCCCCACACATATAATCCATTCAAACGTTTTAAATCTGACTTCCAAAAAACAATTTTTTTGTTTTTATATGTCAGTTAAACAGAATATATTACAAAGAAATGTTAGACGATCACAAGGTGTTAGGTCATATCTGGAAGCCTAGCAAGACCCTGCTACAAGGAGTCGGGGAAGGGAAGAAAGGAGAAAAGGAGAGAAGTGGGAGAGGCAGGGTAGCCACTGCTAAGTGCCCCTGGGTCTCCTCTGCCAGTACCACAAATTAAATAAAAGAATATTGGCTCTGTTTTATGTTTTCATCGGCAATCTTGAGTTTCATTTTCTCTAAATCTTTCCAGATCATTTTTTTGTGTTTTTGATTAGAGCCGTCTTGATGTAAAGATGAATTTCATTGTGGTGGCAGTGTTTTTTCCTTTTTGGTACTGGGGATCGAATTCATGACCTTGTGCTTGCCAGGCAGGTGCTTGTTCCACTGAACTAAATCCCTGGCCCCTGTGGTGGAACTTTTTGTTTTACTGTTTGTATCTGTGCCACTGCAGACAAACCCAAGAGTGCCCTACCATTGAGCTACATTCCAGGTGCCTGCTCTCTTTATGTTTGCTTTTTACTTTGAGACAGGATCTCACTAAATTGCGCAGGCTGGCCTCCAACTTCTGATCCTGCTGCCTCAGCTTTCCGAGTAGCTGGGATTATAGGTGTGTACCATTGTGCCCAGGTCATTGTTGTTTTGATTTGTAGTCTCTTAAGGGTTGATAGCATTGTATATCTTCTCATATGCTCATTTGTGTATCTTCTTTAGAAAAGTATCTCTTGAAATCCATTCTCTTTTTGTTTTAATTGATTTGTCTTTTTTTTATTATTATTATTTTTTGCGGCATTGGGAATTGCCTGCTGGGCAGGTGCTTAAGCCGCTGAGCCAAACTCCTGGCCCTAGTTTTTTGAGGCAGGGTCGCACTATGTAGCTCAGGGCGACCTTGCGCTCACGTTGTAGCCCAAGCCAGCCTCGAACTCACAACGCTCCTCCTACCTGAGCCTCCCGAGTGCTGTGTCTTTTTATTATTGAGATTAATGGTTTATGGTTAGGAATGTAGTTTAGGGCCCTGGGTTTAGTCCTCAGCACCAGAAAACACAAATTTTAATACTTTAGCACTTTCAGGTTTTTTGTTTTTGTTTTTTTGTTTTTGTTTTTTTGAGACAGGGTTTTGCTATGCAGTTCAGCCTGTCCTTGAACTCAGTTTGTAGCCCAGGTTGGCCTTGAACTTGCAGTGACCCTCCTGCCTTAGCCTCTCAAGTGCTAGGGTTTTAGGAGTGTACCACCATACCCGGCCATGCGTGGTATTTTTGCTTTTGTTTTTGTTTTTATCTTGTAGTGTTAGGCATTGAACCCAGGGTGCTCAGTTATATAAGGCAAGTACTCCACCAAGGGACCACATCCCAAACCTGACCTTTTTAGCACTTGCTGTCATTTTTTAAATGATCTGCCTCTATTGTGACTTAAAGCTCTTAGTCTTGCTTCCTTTTCCACCCCGCCTTCCTACCAAAGGCCCAACCCCCTGTGGTGATAGTAAGGGAGAGGAAAGCTGTGCAGGCAGCATCCTATCAGGATGAATTGCACTCATGCTTAAATCAGTGTCATGAGCATCACCTTTCACATTTTGCCTCTCCTGGTTTCTAGGACTCCCTTGCATCCAGCAGTGCCTATGGTACTGTGTGCAGATGCAGTGTGTTGATTATTGTGCTGCCTTGAGCAGCATCCAGCAGCTCTTATCTGCAGGTTTAAATTTCCTTCCGCTTCATGATGTTATTGTTTGCTTCGCAGCTCCTTTCGTGAAACCTTTGTGTACTCACTTCTGATACCCTTGTAGACGTGAATTTTTAATCCTACTACTATTACCACAGAGTAGGGATACAGTTGCTATAGCAGCCAGAACTGAAATATATTACTTGCACAATTCATTAGTCATCTATTTCACTGTTGAAACATCTCGGTGTCCAGAGTCACATTCTGCCATGTGAATACATTGAGTTTTGGATTTAGGGAAGTTTGGAGGAGTCACTGCATTGCTGTCTGTGTTGTAAGAGCAGATGTGTCTCTAATACGGAGATTTTAGTGGTACTATTTTAACTACATCTTAAGTATGTTTTTTATTTAAGAAACTGAGAACAGTGCTTCCAAAACAATAGAAGTGGAATATAAAAACCCTGAACCAGTCATGACAGTAGAGAGTCAGGAGCAGAACCAGTTGACATGTGTGCAGGATGGCAGAGGGACCAGTATTTCACAGGAAGGAAACCCAACCAAAAGGTAAGAAAGGGAAGGAAGATCCTGGGACTCAGCTGTTCCTGTAGGCTGTAGCTGTGAGAATTTGATTGAAAAAAAGAATTTCACTGAATTGAATGTATTTTACAAGCTCAGAACCATTAAGTTAGGTGATCTCTGATGCACCTAGCTCTAAAAGTACTTCCACAATTGTTAGCCTGATTTCAGATAACATACTAATACTAATATTCTCTTTTAGAAATGAGAATCAAGAAGAGAGCTCTCAAGAGGTTCAGATTTTGCCAGTTGCTCCCATTTTTCCCTCTGAGGCAGGGCTCCCTACACTTGTTTCCAGTCTTGGTGAGGATTCTGTTGAAGAGCCCTTGATAAAGGACACAGAAGGAGACAGCGGGCCTACTCTTCATGTGCCAGAGGTAAAAGAATGTAGACTATCACAAAGTGTAGCAGATGTGTCTTCCCACTAAAACAAAACATTAAAGTGTAATTTTCGTATACTAAACTTTACCCTCTGTCCTGTGTGTATATACACACACACATACATTCATTTTATTTTATTTTTTGGTGCTGGGGATCTAACTCAAGAGTTTTGTGCATATTAGGCAAGCTACACCAGCAGCGCCCCGTACATAACCTTTGAGTGTACAGTTCTGTGAGCGTTTACAAATGGAGTCTTGTAACTGGTCCATGAATTGTTCAGCAGAGCACTCGCCAGTGCCCTTTGATACTTGCCTTTCTCTCGAACATCGGCTCCTAACAGTCACCAACCCATTCTCCCTGTGGCTTTACCTTTTTCAACACTGTATTACAATTGAATTTTAATTAAATATGTCTTTAGTCTCTGGAACATAGAGATAAAAAAGCCGTTATCTAGCTTTATTTTAAAAGCTTTCAAAAGTGAATTTTTTTCAATAAGATTTTATTGGTACATTTCAGATATACATCATGATCACTTTCTCATCATAGAGAATTTTTACCTGTACATGGTATAACTTGTTTTTTCTCCCATTCCCCTACTTTCCATTTTACCCCTCCTCCTATCCCCATTTACAAAATCTTTGTTTTCATCATTTCCTTCTTTTTTCTCTTTTTTAAAATTTTCCCTTTCTTTCCTTTCCCCCTCCCACCTCCCTTGTTCCCTTCCCCATTTGAACATTTTCTTCCTATTTCACAATACTGTTACACATTTTAGTCCTTATTTACACTTTCAGTTTTTCACGCCAGAGAAACAGTGTAGTATTTTCACATGTGTTTGATTTGTTCCACTTAAGAGTGTGATCTCAAGGTGCATCCATTTCCTAGAAATGTCTTGAGCATGTCCTTTATGGTAGAGTAATACTCCACTGTCTATTAAAAAAACACATTTTCATTCACCAGTTGATGGCATTTGGGTTTACAGACTATGCCACTATTAACATGGGTGAGCATAAATAGCTGTGGTGTGATGTTTTTAATTCTTTTGGGAAGACACCCAGGAGGGGTTTTTTGAGACTGGGTGTTGCCATGTGGTTCAAGATGGCCTTGAACTTACTATGTAGCCCGGGCTAGCTTCAGACTTGCAACAATCCTCCTGCTGTAGCCTTCTAAGCTCTGGGATTTTAGATGTGCACCACCATGCCTGGCTCTAAGAAATTGTTTTACACACAGAGAATTTGTTTTGTACTCGGAGTGGTATGCATATGTGGCACTTCCAAGCAGTGGGATATAAACCTGTGGGAGACAGATGAGTAAATGAATTCTTAAACTCAGTTTGATAGGTGATACAAAGAGATTTGCACAAGACTCTGTCAGAGTTGCCTCCGCTCAGATAAATTAATCTCTGGGAATAAGGCCCAAGCATTAATATTCTCTTTATGAAGTTTCCTGGGCCCACGAAGCAGCAGGGTGGAGGGGTGCCAAGCTAGGAGCTGTGCATCAGGAGGGAAAACAGTGAGGTGGGCAAGAGCTCAGCCGTGGCTTGTGGTACCAAGAAACATCTGAAGTGAGTGGCACCTCTCAAGGATTGGGTGCTGGCTAAATTGACTGGTGTGTTTGCTCCTGGTCCTTCCACTGGTCCCCACAAACTGAGAGAATGTCCGTCTCTCGCCATCTGCCTAAGGAATAGACTTCTAGCCTTCCAGGGGGGTGAAGTCATGAAGATTTGTGCGCAGTGCTTCATTAAGGTCAATGGCAAAGTCTGAACTGTGTAACCTACTCTGCTGGCTTTATGGGTGTCACCAGCGTTGACAAGAGAGGAGAACATTTCTATCTATCTACAACTTGGAAGGGTCATTTTGCTGTTCATTATATTACACCTGAGCAAGTCAAGTACAAGTCGAGTAAAGTGAGAAAGATCTTTGTGGGTACCAGAGGTACCTCTCATCTCGGGACCAATGATGCCTGCACCATTTGCTGCCATGATTGCTTTATCTTGGTGAATAATACCTTCCAGAGTGATTAGTGTCTGGCAAGATCACTGATTCCATCAGGTTCAACACTGGTAACCTGTGTGTGGTGACCAGGGGTGCTAACTTGGTGTGGTCACCAACAGGGAGAAACATCCTGGCTCTTTTGATGTGGTTCTTGTGAAAGATGCCAGTGGCAACAGCTTTACCACCTGGCTCTCCAACAGTTTTTTACTGGCAAAGGCTGCAAGCCATGGATTTTTCTTGTGCAGGAAAGGAACCTGCCTTACCATTGCTGAGGAGAGAGATTAAAGGCCGAACAGAACAGTGGGTGAAATGGTCTGTAGGTGACATGATAGAGAGCACTTGGTGCTTAATTAAAGATACGAGCATGGTTTAAAAAAATAAATAAAAGGTTCCCTGTATGAGAGCATCCTTTTAAGAACATGTATAAATGAGTGGGTTAAAGGGAAACAAATATGAAAAAAACAGGTGTGAAGCAGCACAACATGTTTGGGATTGTATATTGTTATGAGTGGAATATAAATGAGAAAAAGGGTTAGAGATGAAGTCAGAAAGGTGGCCTGCAAACCAAGCCAAAACTGTAATCTCAGCAGTTTGTGTGGTTGATGTCGGACAATGGCAAGTTCAAATCCAGCCTGGACATCTCAGACCGTGTCTCAAAGCAAGAAAAGAAGAGGGAATGGGACTGGGATGTGGATTGCTCCTGGGGTCGATCCTTAGTGCTACAAAAATGAACAAACAAACAAACCCAAAACACAGAATTAAAAAGAAAAGTGGCTTCCAGACAGGCAATACAAAAATTTTTAATACTTGCTAAGGAGTCTGATAGCGTCCAAAGTTATGAGGCCCCCCAGCCCCAAAGTTTTAAATTTTGAAATAATTTCAAACAAAGAATCAATCATATGAAGAACTCTTCCATATATTTTTTCTTTGGATTTATTAACACTGAGTTTCATTTGTTTTCTACCTTGCCCTCTGTCTTGATGGATGGATGGGTAGATGGATTCTTAGAAAAATTGAACCGTTTGAAAACTGTAGAATGAGCCTTCACTTCTAAATATTCCATTGTTAATAAGAATAAGATTGTTTTCTTACCAAGAAGTAATAGTCCTTTTTTCTCCCTAAGCATTATCATAGTATTTAGCATTTGTTCACGAATATTATTTAGTATACAGTTTCCATTCAGCTTTTCTCAGCTGTTCCAGTCATGTCCATTATATCCTGTTTTAAAAAACTTGGAACCCAATTGGAGTTATCACCTTGTATTTAGTTGTCATTTCTTTTTACTCCCCTTTCATCTAGATAAGTTCTTACTTTTTTCTGTTTGTAAACTTGACATTTTAGACAAGTCTGTGCTGGTCTACAATCTAGATTTTAAAAAAATTGACTCCTCATTATTGCCTTTAGTTTTTGGACATGATCACTACATAGGTGTTGTGTTTCTCCCCTAACTAATGCATCATGAGACATGCGATGTCAGTTTGTTCCATTATTGCTGTTGTTGACTTAGCATTTGGCTAGAGTAGTGCCTGCCAGGTCTCTCCGTTACAAGGGTGTCATTTCCACTTTGTGTTAGTAAATTGCCCCGTGAGTCCCAGCAACCAGTTACCAGTTGTTTTGGTATCCACCGATGAGTCTTCCCTGAATTGTTGGTTGCAGCATGAAAGTTAAGATTATAAGCATTAGAGAATTGCTACCAGTTTTGCTTTGTGGGAAAACAGTGTTAATAGGTTTTATTTATTTTATTGTGGTATTAGGGATTAAATTTAGGGCCTTCACACTGAGCTATATTCCTAGTGCCCCTCCTCCACTTTTTTTTTTTGGATAATCTTGCTAAGTTGATAAACCTCCGTACCTCATGGCCCAAGAGGGCTGGAAATACAGGCTTGCATCACCATGCCTGGCTGTTAGTTTTATGAAGATAGATTGGTGGAAACCACAGTGGAGGTAAAGAGAGAAGTTTGCACCATTGAGATGTCATCTGCTTACAGTACAGGACTGGTGTGATGGGAGTACAGGGAATATTGAAGGATTTTGATTTGTCTTGTCAATTCAAAAATCATCTCACCATGCACAGTGGTGCATAGCCAGGTACTCAGAAGGCTGAAGCAGGAAGTTAGAGCCCAGGTTGGGCAATTTAGTGAGACCTTATCTCAAAATAAAATTTTAAAAGGGTTGAAGTTATTGACAACTAAAGTCTTCAAAAACACTCAAGAAATTTAAATGTTTAAGACAAACCATTGGGTTTTGAGTCTTTACTATATAAGATTGTCAGGAAATTTCAAAACTAAGATTTGTCAAACTTCATTTATACATTTTTCTTTTTTTATGGCAGTGTATACCAGCTAGTATTTCAGAAGTACAACAAGAGAATGTAACCAACACTCAAGACCTAACAGGTATGACCATCTGATTCATTGAAGTCTCATAAAACCTTTAATAATACATTCAACTGGAAATAAAAGTTTTTTAAAACTATGGTGCCCTTAAGCAAAAAACAAACTTGAAGTATTTTGTGTTATCAGTTTTGTTTTTCAGAATTACAAATCCTCCCCATAGTATATTGTCTTTACCCTTTATGAAATTATTTTTGGGGGATTAGGTATAATTTAAGTACTTAGTTTTAAAAAAATTTTTATTTATTTATTTACTTATTTTTTGGAATTGGGAATTGAACTCAGGACCTCACGCTTGCCATGCAGACACTGTACTGCTGAGCTATATCCCCAGCCCTTAAATTTTATTTTAAAGAGAAAAGATGAAAATAATGAAACAGTTTCAAAGCAGGTTAGTAGGACAGTTACAGTAATTAATATATTGCATGTTGTTGTCTTTGTATTATTCAGAGTATACGATACAGCCATGATATCTTGTCCAAACAATATTAGCACAGACCTTTCTTTTCAGTGAACTAAGAGAAACTAACTGTAAAACTATCTTGTGTATAACATGTATATTTTCTTTTTTCTTTTCTTCCTTTCCCTGGTTCAAAACAAAAGACAAACTATGATGAGGGAAAGGGGAAAATTTTTTAGTCTTGATAATAAAGTGTTAGACTTTATTTTTAGGAATGAAATAATGATTTTGTTTTACTGCTGAGTGTTTCATTACTAACTTTCAAATTTGCAGTGAATCTGTTTGCAAATGTACATCAGGACGGAGAGGATGAGCAGGCATTCATTTTAACTCTGGTGGAAATCCCAGCGAGTTCCGTAGAATTCACTGATGCTGCCGCACAGTTAACGCCAAACCCCGTGCTGCCCGCTCCCATCCTGGTCAAATCTGGTAACTCTGAAGAAAAGGGTGACATTAGGTAATGAATGATAAGGAAAAAAAAAATACACTGTATGAATCAAACTGTACTGGTTGAATAAGCCATTCACTGACATTATTTGTAATTATAGAGATCTTATTTAGTAATTATTGCAGACTGGGAGAAGAATTGTAATGTGGTTCATTCTATACTTGATAAAGATGCCATTTAAATATAAAATGTCGTACTTTTGTATGGGACTTGTTTGATATTTTATTTTGAAAACTATAATTTAGCAATCTGGGTCATAAAATGATAGCTGTTACAAGTGTGGTTATGTACCCCAAACTCTGAAATATGCATTCACAGAAAGTTGGCAAAAATAATAATAGAACTAACATTTCTGTTGATTCTTTTTTTTTTTTTTTCCTTTGAGACAGGGTCTCACTATGCAGTTAAGGCTGGCCTTGAACTCACTTTGCAACCCAGGCTGGCCTTGAACTCACAGTGGTCCTCCTGGCTCAGCCTCTTGAATGCTCTACCATACCTGGCCTTTAAATTTTACAACAAGAGAAATAATACTTATATACTTCAGATTTAATTTAGTATTATTTAAGTTAAGTTGTATTTATTTATTTATTTTTTGAGGCAAGGTCTCACTGTGTAACTCAGGCTTGCCTCAAAATCACAGTGATCCTCCTGCCTCAGCCTCCTAAGTGCTGGGATTACCAGCATGCGCCACCAAGCCTGGCTGCAAATTAAGCTGTAAATACAACACAAAACTTGCATTTTTATAGCCCTTGCCTTGAATTTGTTAGTTTGGAGTTTTTTGGTTTCATTGAAATTTTCATTAGCCATTAACCTCATTATGGAGCTTCTAATTCACTGGTGGTGTGTGTATTCCTTTTCCGTGCAGTATGACCTTACCAGAAACTTCAGTTGCCGAAGATGCTTTATGTTTATCTAATTCTGAAAGAGATGATTCTGAAAAGCTTCTTGCTAATTTGAATCTTACATCTAGGAAGAGATTTCACTGCAGGCTTGATAAAAGTGACCAGGTTCCCCCTGCCAAAAAAAGTTCCCTCACTGTAACAAACGATCTGCAGCAGGATACCTCTGAGGTAAGAATCGCCGGGCGGGCGGTGAGACAGCTGTGCTGCAGCAGGTCCACTTCTGTTTGTTCCTTTGTTCTCTAAACCTTTATATATGCAAAGGTAGTTGTGTCACGTTTCTTCATAAGTAATGCAATGAAGGCCTTTCAGCCATCTCCAAGCGAGAATTGGTGGATGTTAATCAGGAAACCCCTTTGCTTTGTGATGGTGGCCAAAAGCATCATGTCGATCTGAGTGAATTGACCTTTTATAGAGCTTTTAAAAGATTCTTTTTGTATTTGCCTTAGAATTGTATTAATTTCACAGATTAATTTAGGGAAGGTGGACATTATAACATGACACAATGTGTCTTTCTGTTTGGTTCCTTTAGGTCTTTCAACTTTATTTTTAGTTCTGTTTTTATTTCTTATTAGGTCATCCATAAGAATTTAATCTTTATTCTTGCTCATACCATTGAGCTCTTTTCTATCAAGAGAGCTTTCTGAATTCCTTCATTGTGTTCAATAATTTTTCAGTTGGTTTTCTTGGGTTTTATGAGTAAACAATCACGATCAAATACAATTTTTTTTTTTTGGTACTGGGGCTCGAACTTACGACCTTGTGCTTGCCAGGCAGGCGCTGGTGCCGCTGAGCTATATTCCCGGCCCTAGCAAATATAATTTTGATAATTCTACTTGTTACAGTTCTAATTTTTTTTCTTTTCTAATCATATTGCCTAATACAACTCCAAAACAGTGTTAAAATGTATTGCCAATAGTGTATATCCTTTTTTTATTTCCAACTGTAATAGAGATACTTACAGTGTTTAATAATTGGAATGTTGGCTTTCAGATTTTGAGTTACATTTTGTGTTGTTTAAGAAAATGTCAGCTGGGCGTGGTGGTGCATGCCTGTAATCCTAGCACTTGGGAGGCTGAGGCAGGAGGATTGCTGTGAGTTCAAGGCCAGCCTGGGCTACAAAGTGAGTTGAAGACCAGCCTGAACTACATAGTGAGACCCTGTCTTAAAGAAAAAAAAAAGGGCGGGGGGGAAGAAAATGACTTCTTGAGAGAGTGAGGCAGGAGGCTCCTTTGAACCCATAAATTTGCCGGTGTTGGCAATATAGTGAGACTGTTTAAAAAAAAAAAGTAAAAGAAAAAAAGGACACTGGGCAAAGTGGCATACCTATGATCCCAGCACTGGGGCAGCTGAAGCAGGAGGATTGTTTAGGCTACCTAGTGAGTTCAAAGCCAACCTGAACTATACAGCAGGACCCTGTCTCATCAAAAAATGAAAAAAGAAAAAAAAAAAAAAAAACCAAGTGTGGTGGCACAGGCCTGTAATCCCAGCACTCAGGAGCCTGAGGCAGGAGGATCCCTGCAAGTTGAGTTAAAGGCTAGCCTGCTCTTCATAGTAAATTCAAGACCAGCTTTAACTACTTAGTGAAACCCTGTCTCCAAAAAAAAACCAAAACACAAAAAACAAAAAGAAGTTTATGCAGTTCATACTAACATTTTAAAAGAATTGCTACTAATATAAATAGATAAAATTAATGTCCTTATATCTATTGAATTACTTTCCTAATGTTAAATTATTTTGCATTCCTGAAACAAAGTAGTTGACAAAGTAATTTTATTGATTTGCTGCTTGTAACTTTTAAAGGACTGAGGTGTAGCTTAGTGGTAGAGCCCTGCTTAGCATGTTCTAGGCTCTAGGTGTGTGCCCCAGCACCACAAGGAAAAAAAGATTCTATTATTTTATTATTTATCCACTGGTGTTGAGTGAGACTGGTTAGCTAGTATGAACATGATTGAGGTAAAAGGCATTTGGCAGCTTTAGCTTTCCTGCTGGGCTCTGGAGCAGGGTAAAAACAACAGTATCTTTTCTCTCAGTGCTTGGTAGAATTTCTGTAAGATATGATTGACTTTAGAGCTTTTTGGGTGATAACATGTTTCTTTATG
This sequence comes from Dasyprocta punctata, assembly GCA_004363535.1. Lineage (NCBI taxonomy): Eukaryota > Metazoa > Chordata > Mammalia > Rodentia > Dasyproctidae > Dasyprocta > Dasyprocta punctata. Next base: position 5,402 of record RJWM01029807.1, on the reverse strand, counting down.
GAAAGGAAAGAAGTGGGGAGGGAATTTTGATTTGACACTGGATTTCTAAATATTTTATAAATTTTCTTACAACAGATATGTTCAAAGGAATTGAATGTTTTCGAGGAAACAGGTGAGTGAAATAAATTTTAACATGATTGCATTTTGCAAAGTATTCCTGGTTATTTGCCTGGACAATGTAGTAACCTAGCAAGATCCTGTCTCAAAATATAAAGGACTGATGTAGCTCAGTGCAAAGACCCTGGGTTCAATCCCTGTACTGCCCTCACCCCGAATTGATGGTGGCATCTTTACAGAATTAAAACTGTATGGTGGGAGGGTTTGATGGTTTTGGCTGTTTGTTACTTTCTCTTGTGGTACAGAGGATCAAACCCAGGATGTCATGCATATTAGACAAATATTCTACCATAGAGCTACACCCTTAACCCCCAGTTTTGGTCCTTTAAATACAGACTCAATCTCAAATTCCCCAATTTTTTTTCTTTCTTTTGTTTTGTTTTGTTTTCTTTTCTTTTCTATTTCTCTTTACTGGGAATCAAACTCATGATCTCACACTTGCCAGGCAGGCACTGTGCTGCCAAGCTGTATTCCCGCCCTAATGCCCCAATTTTAATATGTAACTATAATGTGGTTGTAGTTTTCAGCCTTTAGAAATGACCTAATACTCTTCCCATCCATCTCCTCTCCTGTGAAAGCATTAAACAAATCACAACACACTGAAATGTTACTGATATGCTGTATGCTACTGTTAATCAGATGATTTTGAAGGTGTGTATGTGCATGCGTGTGTGTGTGTGTTTGATGCAGGTATACCTGTCATAGAGCTTCATTCTACCTTCATGGAGCTAAAACTTTGTCACTGGGAAGAAGGCTTTAGAAATAGATCTGGCTCCTAAGGGAAACTAAATTTTTTTACTTAGCAAGAAATTTCTCATTATTTGTGTTAGTCAGCTTTCCTGTTGCTGAGACAAAATACCTGACACCCATAACTTAAAGGAGGATCGATTTAATTTGGCACTTTTCAGGGGCAGCTGGCTTCAAGACAGAAATGTCATGGTGGAGGGCATGGCAGAAGCAAACTGCTTGCTTCGTGGCAGCCAGGAAGCACAGAGAAGGGAGGAGCTGGGGAGAGCATGCACCCTGCAAAGGCACACACTTGGGGCACACTGCTCCCCAATAGGCCCTGCTTCCTTTGGCACAGTTAGCTGTGAACTTATCAGCACAGTACCACAGTGACCTAGTCACCTTCCAAAGCCCCACCTCTGAACACCTGAAACTTTTGGGGAACACTGTAGCTCTAAACCAAAGCTGTGTTATTCTGATTAATTGCTACTTTGGCTTTTGTGCTTGGTTTAGAGAAGAAACTCCTCAGCTAACTTACGTGCCTTAGATAGTGAACTGTGGGCTTTTCTCCATCAGCCTGTGATACCTCAGAGTCATCACCTGTACTAGGCTGGTTTCGCCTCTGTATTTGAAGAAGGCTTGAGGTTTTAGGAAGGGGTCACCTTTTCATTTTGATAGTTGAAGAGGTATTTTTAGAAAAAGATTTTCTAGGTCAAAATGCAGAAAGATTATTTTGTATAGTGATATGACTGTTTTGCAGAAGCTAGTGCCATGACTTATTAACTAGTTAGCAATATTCTTGTCTTTCTCTTGTTTCTTTTCTTTTCTTTTCTTTTCTTTCTTTTTTTTTTTTTGTACCAGAGATTGAACTCACAACCTTGCTCCTGCCAGGCAGGCACTTACACCACTGAACTAAATAAATCCCTGGCCCAGTTTTTTGAGACAGGGTCTCACTATGCAGTTCACTATGCCATCTCACTATGCAGTGGCTTTGAACTCACTTTGTAGCCCAGGCTGTTACTGAACACACAAGGATCCTGCTGCCCCAGCCTCCCGAGTGCTGGAATGAAAGGGGTGCACCATCATGCCCGGCTTTTTCTTTTCTTTTTTTCATTTCTCTTCCTCCTTCTTTCCCTCTCACCTGCCTCTTTTTTTCCACCAATTATCTACATCTCCACTTGCACTTGAAATATTTGTAATAGTCCCAGTGAACTCTTAATTATAATTTCCCTTACTCTTTTCTCTCTTATTTTCTTTTTTGGTAGCAGGGATCAAACTCGGTTCTATGCTTGCTAAGTAGCTTACTCTTAGATGAGGCTGAATTTGTAATTGAATTACATGGTTTTTTTCTTTGACGTTTTAGTTACATTGAATATATTAATTATGTACTTAATCTTTACTCTTTTCTTGAAGTGAAATCTTACAAGGAACAAGGTATTTCCACCACCTCAAAAAGCACACATACAACTCCAGAACCTCAAAAAGAGCAACTTGAACCAGCTTTTCAGAATGCAGAATCTAGATCTCTTGATGAAATAATAGGTACATGCGTGGAAAAAAATATGCCTCAGCTGTCTAAGGATGATGTGGTTATGTCTGATAAAGAAGGAAGAACTGATGGTGCTTCTAAGTCTGAACAGAAGGGAGGCAGAACATCATCTTCAAAAGCTCCACTCTCCAGGTATCATGAGAAAGTCCCTTGTGCATCCGGGTGTTTGCAGCCTGCATGGAATAGGCATGCATGTAAAGTTAAACTCAGCACTAAGGTTGCTTTGTAAGTAGGTCCTGTGTCTATAATATAAGGGGAAGACCATTCAAAGGAAGTACAATAATGTTCGAGATACATATACATCCTGTGTGATGAGAGTTTACCTTTCATTGTGAAACTATTTGGAATAGAAAGTCTTTAGACTGTTGCACACTTTGTCCATGGTTATTGATTTGATTGTTGCATCATACAGTACAAACTAATGCACATGTAGATGTTAGGAGATGTAGAACTGAATCCAGAGGTAGCTCTGGAAGTTGTTGTGTTAAATTCCAAAATAGTGTGTTGCCGGGCGTGGTGACACACTCCTGTAATCCCAGCACTCGGGGGGCTGAGGCAAGAGAATCGGTGCAAGTGCAAGAACAGTCTGGGCTACAAAGTGAGCCCAAGGCCAGCCTGAACTGCATAGTGAAACCCTGTCTCAAAAAGATAAACCAACAACAACAACAAAATAATGTGTCATTTTCTTCCTCTGTGATACACTAACGAGGTAGAGTGTGACTTTCTCTCTGAATTTAAGCTCAAAGCCAACTTTTCCCTTATGCCTTTTTTTTTTTTTTGGGAGATCGAGTCTCGCTATGTCGTTTAGGCTGGCCTTGAACTTGCTACGTAGCCCAGGATGGCCTTGAACTTGCAGCAGTCCCAGCACTCAGAAGATGAGGCAGGAGAAGTTTGAGGCCACCTGGCTACATTGTGAGTTCAAAGCCAGCCTGAATGACATAGCAAAACCCTGTCCGAAAATAAAACAAAACAAATAGAATAAGCCAGGGTCCTGTTACAAATCTATATTGTGACCTAATGGCATCAGTGCTTAGTACAGTGTCATTTTAGCATTTATGGAAAGAAGATGGTATTAAGAATGTATTTTATTGATATTTTTGACTATTTTTACATTTCTAGACCTGGCAGAAGACCACTGGGATTTTTAGCTTTAATATGTCCAAAGAATAATTTGGAATCTGATGAACCTACTCATGTCCGTAGTAAAAAGCGCTTAAAACCTCTTCTACCTGTATCAAGACGGAGTTTGAAAAGATCTAATCCACCTGATGAGGCCCAGAAAAAGAACCAGGAGTCCTCTGATGTGCTTCCATCTCCAGGGGATGTCACCAGTACTCCAGCTGGGGATACCAGCAGCCCAGCAACTCAGGTGTGTGAGAACAACTGTTTTTTTCTTTTGTGTATAAAATGGAGTGGATATCAGACTCAACTAGGGAGAATATGCTCATTTTATTTTCATTTGGTTGCCAGAAATGATTTTAGGGCATCTCTCATTCATTTCTGCCTCATCAAAGCCTCCATCTTGGAAGATAAGGTGTTGGATGAGGAAGCTACAGCTGGTTTAGAACAGAGCCCAAGAACTGTCAGGCAAAGGACATTTGAGTCCTCCTCCCTTACTCCAAAGACCCTTCTGAGTGTGGAAGCAAGGCAAAACAGTGCTGTGCTTTAATTTGCGTTAGGAATAATATCCTAACATCCACAAGGAGCTATAGAACCATAAAGCAAACATTTGTGTTTTGTTTCTAAGCATCCTGAAGCTAATGGCAAGCACTGGAATAGAAAAATCCATGAAGCTGTATTTATGATTCTCGATTATTATTGCCTGTTTTATAGAATAGTTGTTACAATTGCTAGTGTGACAGTGCCACTTTAATCATATCCTTGCCTGCATTAGATGTTAACACTTCATCTAAACTAAATCACAATTAAAATAATTAAATTAATGATGGATGAGTTGGGCATGGTGGTATACACCTATAATAACCCCAGCACTGCAGAGGCTGAGGCAGGAGTGTCATGAGTTTGAGGCCATCCTGGGCTATATAGCCAGCCCATCTTGGATGAATAAATGGAGGAGTGGAAATTTCATTGGTATATTTGCATTGCCTTAGTTATTAGTGACTTGGGTTTTTCCACCTATTTGCTAGAATTTCTCATTTGTGTTTTCATTTATTGTTTTTTACTTATTTATAGCTTATTACTGGGAAGTTTTTCTACAGAGGTAAAGTTTTTAGGAATCGATTTTAAAATTTTGACTGTTATGTATAGTTAGTGACTTTGATTTGTAGTATGAGGCAAGAATTGAATTTTATTCTCAAATTGCAATTATTTATTTGTAATGAGTACTATTTCATGTGTGCTTTAAAATTCATAATCTACCCAAAAAATGGTATAGTGGGAAAAATTTTCCCCATCTATACTTCAGCTTCCTCTTCCTGTGATAGTTGTCAGTTGAACACCCCCCCCCCCCACATGTGTTAGACACATTCTACTACTGGGCTAGGGCCCTACTCCTTGGTTTGTTTTTCCAGAGGTATTTTGTATATGAATATAAACATTTTTTGTTTTTCTTCCCAAATAATAACAGGCTGTTATCTAACTTGCTTTTTTAAGATAGTAGTATATATTAGAGACCTTTGCAGAACAGTAAATGAAGAGTTACTGCTCTTCCCCTTCCTCCTACCCTGTTCTGGGGAGTTGAATCCAGGGAGTCCTGAGTGATACCTCCAGCACTCTCCCCCTTTAAATTGAGAAACACGGCCTCACCCGGTTTCTAAGGTGACCTCAAACATGTGATCCTCCTGCCTCAGCCTTAAGTAGTCAACCTTGAGTAGCTGGGGTCTTAGGAGTTTGTTGATTTTTGTTGTTGCATAGTATTCCATCCTGTGGATGTACCAGTTTTATTTATTTACTCATCCACTGAAGCACATCTGAGTGTTCAGTTTGGGGCTATTTTCAACAAAGCTGCTATTAATATTCATATACTGGTCTTCATATAAACATAAAGTTA
>RJWM01029806.1:0-24051 GCA_004363535.1 Dasyprocta punctata | reverse complement strand
TCAGATTGATTCCTAAGTATTTCATTTTTTTGGGTGTTATAGTGAAGGGTGTGGTTTCCCTTATTTCTCTCTCAGTGACTTTGTTGTTTGTGTACAGGAATGCTATTGATTTTTGAGTGTTCACCTTGTATCCAGCTACATTACTAAATTTAGTTATTACTTCTAAAAGTCTTCTAATGGATTTTTGGGGGTCTTCTATATAGAGTATCATATCATCTGCAAATAATGATAATTTCACTTCTTCCTTTCCTATCCTCATTCCCTTTATTTCTTTCTCTTGTCTAATTGCTCTGGCTGATATTTCCAGAACTATATTGAATAGGAGTGGTGATAATGGACATCCTTGTCTTGTTCCTGATTTTAGGTTGAAAGTTTTCAGTTTTTCTCCATTTAGTAAGATGTTGGCTGTTGGTTTATGATATATGGATTGTATCAGGTTGAGGTAGAGACCATCTATTCTGATTTTCTGTAGGGTTTTTATCATGAATGGGTGTTGGATTTTGTCGAAAGCTTTTTCTGCATCTATTGAGATGATCATGTGGTTCTTGTCCTTGGCCCTATTGATATGGAGTATTACATCTATTGATTTCCATATGTTGAACCATCCCTTCATTCCTGGGATGAATCTCACTTGATCGTGGTGTATAATCTTTCTGATAACTTGCTGTATTCTATTTGCCAGAATTTTATTGAGGATTTTTGCATCTATGTTCATTAGAGAGATTGGCCTGTAATTTTCTTTTTTGGTTGGGTCTTTCTCTGGTTTTGGTATTAGGGTAATACTTGTTTCTAGGAATGAGTTAGGGAGACTTGCTTCCCTTTCAATTTCGTTGAAGAGTTTGAGGAGTGTTGGCATTAAGTCTTCCCTAAATTTCTTGTAGAATTCAGCAGTGAATCCATCAGGGCCCGGGCTTTTCTTTGTTGGTAGGGTCTTAATTACATTTTCAATTTCATTAGCTGAAATTGGGTTATTCAGCAGCTTTATGTCTTCTTGATTCAACTTTGGTAGTTCATAGGTTTCTAGGAATCTGTCCATTTCTTCTGTGTTATTGAATGTATGTGAGTAAAGGTTTTCAAAGTAGGTGTTGATGATCTTCTGTATTGCCACCGGGTCTGTGGTGATTTCACCCTTTTCATTGCTTATTGCATGAATCTGAGTTTTTTCTTTCCTCTTCTTGATAAGGCTGGCTAGGGGTTTATCAATTTTATTTACTCTTTCAAGGAACCAACTCTTCGATTCATTAATTCTTTGTATTGTTTTCTTAGTTTCAATTGCATTAATTTCTGCTCTAATCTTAACAATTTCCTCCCTTCTTTGGGCTTTGGACTTGACTTGCTCTTCTTTTTCTAGGAGTTTGAGGTGCAGCATTAGGTTGTTTATGTGTGTTCTTTCCGTTTTTCTGATATAAGAGTTCAGTGCTATAAATTTTCCTCTGAGGACTGCTTTTATTGTATCCCACAGGTTCCGGTAATTTGCATTTGCATTTTCATTCAATTGTAGATACTGTTTAATTTCTTCTTTAACTTCTTCTGTGACTCCTTGGTTATTTAGGAGGGTATTATTTAATTTCTGTGTGTTTATTTGGTTATTGTAAGTATTTTTGTCATTCATTTCCAATTTTACTGTGCTGTGGTCAGATAATATGCATGGAATTATCTCAGTTCATTTGCATTTACTTATGCTTGTTTTGTAGACCAGTATATGATCTATTTTAGAGAATGACCCATGTGCGGCTAAGAAGAATGTGTATTCTGATGTTGATGGGTGGAATACTTGGTACACATCTAGTAGGTTCATTTGTTCACAAGTTTGGTTCAGTTCTGCTATTTCTTTGCTAATTTTTTGTTTGGTTGATCTCTCTTTGGCAATGGGGTGTCAAGGTCCCCTCTTATAACTGTATTATTGTTTATTTGGTTTTTCATGTCTATTAAGAATTGTCTTACATAGTTTGGTGCTCCCATATTTGGTGCATATATATTTATGATTGTAATCTCTTCTTCTTGAAGTTTTCCCCTAATAAGTATGTAGTGACCTTCTTTATCTCTTTTGATCATTCTCGGTTTGAAGTTTGCATTGTCTGCAAACATAATAGATACCTCTGTTTTTTTCTGTGTTCCTGTTGCATGGAGTATTGTTTTCTAGCCTTTGATTTTTGTCTGTGAATTTCCTTTTGAGTAAAATGTGTTTCTTGTACACAGTATATTGTTGGATTTTGTTTCTTAACCCACTCTGCTAGTCTTTTTCTTTTCATTGGTGAGTTGAGACCATTTACATTGATTGATATAACTGATACGTACTCGATCATCCCTGTCATGATATCTTTCTGTTGTTGGTTTTCTGCATTTTTTGTTTAATTAGTTGCCCTGCTTAGTGGTTTCCTTTGGTTGTTGTTCTTAAGATTGTGACTATCTTTGTCTCTTTCTAGAATGTCTTTCAGTACTCTTTGTAGTTTTGGTTTGGTGGCCATAAATTTGTTCAGTTGTTTTTTGTCATGAAAGTATCTTATTTCTCCATCAATTTTTAAGGATAGTTTTGCAGGGTACATCAATCTGGTTTGAACGTTGTTTTGTTTCAGGATTTGAAATACTTCACTCCAAGCTCTTCTTAACTTAAAGGTTTGTGTTGAGAAGTCTGCCATGATTCTGGTAGGCTTTCTTTCATGGGTGATCTGTTTCTTTTCTTTGACAGCTTTTAGTATTTTGTTCTTGTGCTGTGTTTCTGATACCTTCATTATTATATGTCTGGAAGAGGATTTATTTTGGTTGTGGTTTATTGGGGTCCTGTATGCCTCAGTTACCTGTATTTTAGATTCTCTTCCCATGTTTGAAAAGTTTTCTGTTATTATTTCTGTGAAAAGTCTCCTCAGGTCCTTAATATTGACCCCTGCTTTTTCATTTATGCCTATTAATCTTATGTTACTTCTCTTGGCATTGTCTTGCAGCTGTTGAATTGTTGTTTCTTGGTTCCTTACTATTTTTAGGAGATCTTTTCTTTCATGGCCATGATCTCCCATGCTGTCTTCAAGATCTGAGATTCTATCTTCAGCTTTGTTTAAGCGGTTTTTCAAACTTTCCATGGAGTTTTTCATTTCCTGCATTTCTCTTTGCATCTGTTTCATGCATTCTGTTTGTGTCTTATATTGTTCATTCAAGATTTCGATCATTTTCTTAAGTTCTTCTGTTTTTTTATCTTGCTCTTCTTTAGATACACACATTTCTTTAATAATGATTCACATTTCATTTTTTAGCTGAGAGAATATTTCTGATTTGAATTTCTCTATAGCTTCATCAAGCTGTTTCTTTATTGCATTTTCTATCATTTCAGAAAGTCCAGTTGTGTGACTCCCACTGTCTTCCATTTCAGTGTCTCTTGGGTTTGTTCTTAGTGGGCTGGGGGGCTGAGACTACCTCTTGGTCTTTTGTTTTGTCATTTTCTTCTAGAACCTATGTGGGTCTGTGTCCTGCGAGGCTGGCTGGCCTTCCCCTGAGGTTTGCCTGATTCTTGTGGCATGCAGGATCGCGGGACCCAGTAGGCTGGGTCCTGTGCACAGCTGGAAGGGTGGCCTCCTGGGGTGTGCAGGTGGAGCCTCCTCCTTCACTGGGTGGGGGCCAAGGCCTCCCGGTCCCAGCAAGCTAGGCAGGGCACCGCGAGTGACTGGGACCCGACCCTGGTTCTGTCCGCAAGTTCAGCCCTACAGCTATGCCTGCAGGCGGGGCAAGCCCGGGCAGGTCCCAGGCCTACAGTGCCGGGAGAAACCCTGCAGGGCAGCGGAGTCTGCACCTGAGCTGTGGGATGGCACACCCTCGAGCTGCTCCACTGAAGAATGCAGCTGGAGTGCGCGCTGCACTCTGGTGGGGGGGGGCCCAAGCTCTCCAGGTCCCTGCAGCTATGTTGCTCAGTTCCCGGTAAGCAGCTCTGGGGTCCTGGGCCGATTTGGGCTGGGCTGTGTACCTCTGTGTCTTGCGTGGCTGGCCGGTGTTCCCCAGAGGTTCACGCTGATTCTTGCGGCATGCAGGATCGTGGGACCCGGTAGGCTGGGTCCCATGCGCAGCAAGGAAGGCCGGCCTCCCCTCTGTAGTCACTTTAAACTTTGTGTTTTTTTCAATGTACTCTGTCTTGTTTTCTTGTATGAAATGTCATGATTTTTATCTCTCCATGCATTTGATGTTTAGGTTGAACATTATTATGGTAGTCATAACAGAAATGAGAAAAGGTAAAGGTCTGTATGTCATAACAAAATTAAATGTCTCTCATTTTCCCAAATTAATGGCATAGCTACTTTGGGAACCCTGGGAAAAACACAACTACCATAGTCAATAATCCCCTGGGCCATGTGATCTCAGTCAGGGAATCCCAGATCTGAGTAGTGTCATTTGGTCACTACATTCTGTTGTTGGTATCAACTGTTTATACAATTATTTGTGTATAGACATGTTTGTTCTTGTGATAGTATATCTATCTGAATTTTCACTGTGCTATTTTCTTAGTTCCTTTGGCAAAACAGGTGGATGAGAGGGACAAAACATCTATAGTGTGTGAATCTGGGAGTCAGGTTTCTGTGTCGTAGTGTTGAAAAATATTCTCTTTAGCATGAGATCAGTCTTCTGTGTGTCAGTGTGATGTGGGTACTAAAGAAGAGGGTGCACCAGAAATCAAGCACAGTGCCTTTCAACTTTTGTAATTGTCCTGCATAATATGTCACTGCCTTTATCTCCTTTTACATTATAAATTTAGATACTTTGCATAGTTGGGTCTTTGCATTTTAATTTTTTTTCCTGTATACTCTTTTCCTCAGGAATCTTGTTCACTCTTAGGCATTCAGCTATGACTATTGTATGGAATTATGTACAATTTTATCTTGAATCTGTATTTCTTTCAATATCCTGTCTTGAATATGCACTTAGGCATCACAGTAGTACCTAAACTGTATTTACCAAAAATAAATGTGACCATCTATTTTCTACACTTCCACAAATTGAATGGTCAACTTTTGTATTTCTGAAAACAGACCTATTATTGCTATATCTCTTCATGCTCAGTCTTTGTACCATCTTGATTTCACTCTCCTTCACGTTCATTCCAATTTTAACAAGTCACCAATTCCTTTGGGTTTTTACTTCTCATTTCTGTGTTACGCTTTTGCAGTCTAATAGCTGAAACTATGTTCCTTATGCATCTGCATAGCCTCTCAACTCTGCTCAAGTTCAGCATTCTTGTAGGAGGACTCTTTCACTATGTGGTCCCTTTCCTCCATTTCACTCATCACACAGATGGAGAATTTTCCTAGGTCCTGGCTCCATTATGAAATCATCACACTTGAGACTTTGTTGGCTTGCTAAATTTGTTTAATAGTTCTTAAATGTGTTAGAGAATTCCTAATGTTAGACGAAAATGAATATAAACCATCTTTCTCACCTTCCTTTGTTTGGTGAAACAATTTCTATGTTGTAGACAATCTGCATTTTACCATTAATGGAGTATACATTAAATTTAGTAGCTTTAAAAATATCCTACCAACTCTGGATGTCATATTTGTGCATTGTAATATTGACCATCTTTCGTAACTCTAAATAAAATATCATTACTGACTTCTTTTATCAGTACAGTCATCTCTATTAGTAGCATACTCCTATAGTTATCTACTAGTAACTTAGAGGATTTGTTCTAACTCTGTGTCCTGCATCACACAATATCTGGTACATATTTATGTGCTACTAGATACAGATTCCTTTTTACAACATTGTTCTTTCTTGATATGTGATGCATGGTAACAAATCCACTTTAACAAAATAAAGGGGATAAAAATGGGGAAAAAAGCAGCTATGACTAAGAATTTGGTTTTGATCAGTCATCTGATTTTCTGATATGTGTAACTACTTTTGTTTTATCCACTTGTAAAATTTTGCTTGAGATTAAAACTGAAGAATTCCACATCATAAAAAAGGGCAGTCTGGCAGAAAAGTATGTTCTCCTGACATCAGACCTCTGCAGTTAGGCTTCTTTGCTTTAGCAGGTCTGCAAAACTTTGTATGTGGATGGACATGGGCTTTACAAATATGAGGCATCTCTTTATGACCTTCCATCTTTTTTTGCCTCTTAATCCTAAAAGGAAAAGAAATATGCAGTGTTATCTGAAATATTCAGAAAAGATTTTTTTCATTTGAGGTGGGTAATTGATATTCATGCTTTATATTGTGAAGCTCACCACTGTGAAAAGGTCAGAGCACAAAACTTCTAATAGCCTTTAGGTGGCATTTGATTAGGGTGTCTGTGATAAAAGACTGTTTTATGGGAAGTATATATGATGAAAGGAAGCAGGTATAGACATGAATGTCTTGCCTAAATATAAGTCTAGTCTCCATGCCTTAGAACAATGGAGGATTCAAAATTTGAGGAATAACTGTCTATGCTTGAATGTCACTCTTGTACATAGTCTTCCACATATACTAGATACTGTTTACTGTTTTACATGGTAGGTACTGAGTTTTATGTCTACATATTTATATCACCTATTCTCACAGACTTTGCAATGAAGTTATTATTTCCTTAGACTAGTTACTTTATTATATACACATAGCCAGTGAGGAGTAAATCCTGTATTAAAAAACAGGAGTGCTTGATTTTAAAGTTCAAGTTATTAACTTTTCCACTATGATGTACAAAAATCAATCTGAATTTTTTTTTAATTTTTAGGATTTAGGAAGACAGAGATGAAAATGGTTCCTGAAAATTGGCCCAATTTTAATGGAATATCATTACATTATGGTGATGAACCAAAATGTTTGGAGATAATGCTACTGTGACTCAGTAGCAGAAGTGGACTGGACAGCATGACCTACCAAGATGGTGGAACAGAGTGAAAAGACATAGTGGCAGGAAGTTCATGTGTCTGTTGTTTGCTCATCTATACACATCATTTTCTTGAGTAGTATAGGTGGGTAATTCAAATGAGAATGAGTAATCTGTAATTTCTATAGTGATCACTATATATATATATATATACATATATATGTATATATATATATATATATATATATATACACCATATAAAGGTTAATCTTTTCATTTGTCATCATGTGTGATTCTTACAGACCCTCTATGTTCCCTTTAGGGCAGGTGATAGAAGATTCGCCTTTTTTTCTCTGTGTTTACATGCAACTCAATGTAAAAGTCAGGAGCAACTATGAATCAATAAATTAAAGGTGAAAAGGTGAAAGATTGATCTTATTTAGGTCCTCTTTCAAAACTCTATGTTCCCAGAAACAAAGACCACTGGATTTAATACTCTGTGAATTATTCACTTGCTCTTTTACTTTTAGGTTTTACTTTTATTTTTCTTTATTACTGTGCATAGTTTTTCCTAATTTCCCCCTCTTTATCATAGTTCTGATCTTTGGGCTAGTCTCTTTTCTCTCTGCTATAGTCTTTTTGTATAGCAAATTTCCTATAGATTTCGGGAAAATGAGTGAAATGCTGGTATGATAATTATATATTGCCACATATCCAGCAAAAAACACAATATAATGGAAAGCCTTTTTTACTTGTGTATCATTAGTCAAAACTTGTGCAAATTTTAAAATGAGAAATTTTTCCTATGTTTAGATACTATAATTTTTTTTTTTTCGGCACCGGAGATCGAACTCACAACCTCGTGCCTGACAGACAGGCACTTTAGCCAGTGAGCCAAACTCCCATCCCTAGTTTTGTAAGGTAGGGTCGCACTGTGTAGCTCAGGCCAGCCTTGTGCTCGCTTTGGAGCCCAAACTGGGCCTCGAACTCACAACACTCCTACCTCAGCCTCCCGAGTGCTGGTATTAAAGGCGTGCGCCACCACGCCCGGCTTAGATACTATAATTTTTTAAAGGAGACATTTCCTCTTATGCATGTTGAATATGTTGAAAACATGATGTAGAAAAGAGAACCAAGAGTACTAAAAGTTTTTTACTTGAACATATAGCCTTTCTGCATAGCTGGGTCATTAATTGAGTTTGTCAATGGAGACCTATCCACTTTCTCCATGTAACTCCTTATATGAGTTAGAGACATAGGGCAGTTAATATCCAAATTTCTCTTCATATTGTATGATTTAAATTATAGTGTGAACATGCTCTATCTCTTTCTTCTACTCTTTACTCATTAATTTCTAAAATACCAGTGATGTCTTGGCCCCTTGTGTTACCTCCATTCTCCTGATGTTCTTGTGTTTTCTACTCCACTAAATTCTCATTGGTCTTGCTACTCATTTCATATATATCATATACCATTTTGGGTTGTATTTTCATGTGTACAATTCATGTCTTTTCATTGATTTTCTTGGTTCTTTCTTTTATAGGAGTTAGAGAATGAACAAATCAGTATGAAGAATTGTCAATAAAATTACATGAAGGGATTGTGATTTAATTTACCTTTCAAGATGAAACAGTTTAGAAAGACCCAAAAGATGAACTTGTTGGAAACATAATCTTAATATTTTAACAGTTACACGTACTAACTACTTAAACAGAAAAATATAAAGAATGAGTACACAAATCATTATAGTAATAAACAATTACTTCCAAACTATAATTTACTATTGCACAAATTAATATCTAAGTAGATACACATTTTATGTCTTTTATTTGTTGTTAGGTTGCTATGTAACTTAGTATTAATAATGGATGTATTGTATGAATATCCCTTTGTAGTTTTGGTTTTAATCAGGAAAAATAACTTTTTTAAGTTTTAAGCATTGATCTTTTCATTTTTTAAAACTTATTTGTTCATTCTTCTTGATTATTATTATGATTTGTCATTCTGGAATGAGAATCAAGGGACCTTAGGTCTGGTTGATATTCTGCCAATTGTGAATTTTGGGGACAGTTTACTATCCTGGGTCTCATGTTTGTCATCTGAATGATAATCAACTTGGATAAAATAGTGTTCATATATTCCAATTACATTGTTGTTTTATCGCAATAAGGACACACTTTTTACATCACCAAGGCTTCAGATCTTTTTCAATGATAACTGAATTTTCCTGCTTTCCTTTTCAAGACTTCATTCCTTCCTCATGCACATATATCCCACCAGGCCTATGCAGACTCACCAGTACCTATGGCTGTTTTCCTCCATACCCTTGGCCATAGGTTTATGGTTATAAAAAGCATACACCTTATAACTGTGGGCTGTTAGCTCAGGAAGAGACAGTATCATCACTAAGTGTGCATGGGAATAGAGAGTGACACAGGCCAGTGGTGGTGATCAAGGATTGGAGTAAGGACACAATGGGTTCTTCTGTGAGTTTGGGGGCCTAGAATGAATGATGACATGAGGCAGAAAGTCTAGAGTTATAGATGCTGAAATGTAGGACATCAAGATACCAAAAATAATTAAATTTTATTAAAGATTTTCAGGTATAACTTTCCACTAGGTGAAACTGATTATGGTGAGTATCCACCTGGACATTCAGAAACAAAGCTTTGACCACTGCTCAACCTTCACTTTGAATAAAAATACATTATGCATCGAAATTGTAAATCTGCAGTGCCACAATTTGTACTTTGTTATAGACTATACTACATGAACTATATTATATATTCACTTCCAGTTCACATTTAAACTACTGTACTATCCTACAAAATGACTTATTAATATTTGACACTCATTTAACTTTATAATTAAGAATTAAAGGAATAAAATTTCCATTTTACTTGAAGTTAAAATACCTTTATTTGAATGGATTTTAGCCAAGGTAAGCAGGGTAACATTGAGTATCAGAACAATTTATCATGCAGAAAGTACTGAATCCTTACAGGCTGGGGACACCAATGGATGTAAGCTAAAATCATATGAAAGTTGAGACACTGATGAATAACCACAGAATATATCGACTATCCCAAATGCTAGTCCTCAGTACCTTGTGTGTTAGAGAGAGAAACTACAGAGTTATCTTGTATCCTCGCTAACTTCTTTAGACATGTGCCTTAGCAGGAACTCTAGTGAAATCACCCCATGCACATTTACTAGGTTGAGAAAAAAACCTTATATGACAGATGATACAGGCTCTTTACAACATCATTACAGGGTATAAAACTATTTATACCTTTGTAATTATGAAATATTGTGTAGAATTGAAGGCAATTGATAACAGTGAACATAAGAAAATCTGTTATATGACAGTGATTTACTAAATGAGTGTCCATATGCTTCCCTTGTTGTATTACAGTTGAGAGCTCACCAATTTTACATATCTCACACTTTATTTAGCCTCAGTGTATGCCTTATCTCTATTCAGTCTCAGTTCATTTCTCAGGCACATTTTATTCCAGGTGATGACACTCTTGTTAATCATGATCTTTTTTTCTTATTATTAATTCATGTTAAAAATTTATGAGTGCAAACTGAGGAAGGAATAAGATTATGAGAATATGCACTAATAGTATATAGAATGTATTGGAAATGCAGGATAGTCAATATCACAGGTGGTTTACACATCTGAAAATGCCATGAATATTCATGAATATTTTATTCATTTCTTAATTCATAATTTGAAAACAGGGCATTATTTTGTGTCAGACCCTTTCAGTGGTATCAGTTTTTAGGGACCCCTGCAGTGAGTCCCCAATCTCCTGCCAAATATAATGGCATACCATTGCCAAAGAAAGAAAGAGCCAGAGACAAAATATAGGTGCAGCAAGGATCTGGGATGATCGATTATTCATGGGGGACAAAAGACCACGAGGCACTTAGAATCATGGTGTTTATTCATTACATATGAGTCAAAGAAAATGGGCGAAGGGTAGTGTGTGTTTCCAGGAACAGGAATGATGACTATGATGGGCTAGCAAAGAAGAACAAAGCATTCTTGCAAGGACAAGGATGAGACAGTGGGGCAGTATGGAAACTGTAGTTTCCACAGGTGCCTTATTGCCTTCAGTAGGTCATATCTTGCCCTGTGAGAGCCACAGCAGTCATTAGGTCTAGGACTAATGTGACCAGAAAAGAGCAGGGAGTTTCTGTGTTCCAATCTGGTGCAAAGGCCAGGAAAAGTACAAACTTGGATGTTCCATACACTTAATTTATAATTCATAGTCCCCAACAATTTTGAAAGTGTTGGTGATAGGCTTAAATCAAATTGCAATCCATATGTCCATATATTATAATGATAATATGTTGAATTTTGCTGTTTTTGCATAGTTGAGGAACTGCTGAATGGCATACTACTCATTCATGATAAGAACATTGTAACGTCAATGACAGCATACGTTATCACACTCATAGTCATAATTTTCTCCTTTAATAATTTTCATTCCTTTACTTCTCATTAATTTAGCTGCCTTACTTATCATTAACTGGTTGGATCAATGAATGGAGGGAACCACTCTGTGGTATCTGAGATTGTGTTTCTGGGACTCATCTGCTCTTGGAAGATCTAGCTCCTCTTCCTGGTGTTCACCTCTGTGCTCTGTGTGGCAAGCATGAATGGAAACATCCTCATTGTGTTTTCTGTGGCCAGTGATCCTTACTTACACTCTCCCATGTGGTTCCTGCTGGCATGCCTCTCTTTCATTGACTTGGGAGCCTGTTCTGTCTCTTCCCCCAAGATGATCTGTGACCTTTTCAGAAAGTGCAAGGTCATCTCCTTTGGAGGCTGCATCACTCAGACCTTCTTCATTCACATGATTTTTGGTGTGGAGATAATGTTGTTCATGGCCATGGCCTTTGACAGATATGTGGCCATATGCAGGCCTTTGCACTACCTTATCATCATGAGCCCACATATATGCATTTTGTTTCTGGCTGTTGCCTGGGGCATTATTCACTCACTGTTCCAGCTGGCATTTCTTATTAACTTACCCTTCTGTGGTCCTAATGTAGTGGACAGTTTTTACTGTGACCTGCCTCGGCTTCTCAGGCTGGCCTGTACTGACACTTACAAAGTGCAGTTTGTGGTCGCTGCCAACAGTGGGTTTATCTGTGTTGGATGTTTCTTCATACTTCTCATCTCATATGTCTTCATCCTGTTTACAGTTTGGAAACACTCCTCAGGTAGTTTGTCCAAGGCCCTGTCCACAATGTCAGCTCACATCACTGTAGTCATTCTTTTCTTTGGTCCAATACTTTTTGTTTATACATGGCCACACCCCAATTCCAAAATGGACAAGTTTCTTGTTCTTTCTGATGCAGTTCTCACTCCTGTTCTGAATCCAGTCATCCACACATTGAGGAATAAAGAGATGAAGGCAGCAATAAAAAGAGTATGCAAACGGTTAGTGAGTTATAAGATCTCACAAACGATATGATAAACCTTATCTCATTAACTATGATGTAACTTTATGTGATAAACTTTCTTGCATGTTTTAGTTTGTGAAACTTTGATACATCAAATATTGATTTGAATGCCTTAGATCTGTAATTCTTGTCTGATGAATGTATCAATTTCTTGTGAAGAATGAGTCATGAATACAGTGTATCCATTTATCTGTGATTATACTTTCTAATGTCTTTCAACAATATTTTGTAAGTTTTGGCAAATAGATTTTGAATATTTTTTCATTTATTGCTAATTTTTGCATTTTTGATGTGTTCTTAAATGGTAGTGATCTTTTTTCAATTTACAATTATTGTCTGCTGGTATGTAGGTGTATAATAAATTTTTTGTTAACGTTGCATTCTGGATTCTTGAAGCTTTATTAGCTTTATTAGCTTTATAAATATGTTATGTAAAGTATTCTTTACACAGATCTTGTTTCAGAACATTAGGATACTTATTCTTTATCATTCAGCATGGATTAATTCAATTAACTTTGTCTTTTTATTTTACTTCTTAGACCATATGGTACAATACTGAATATAAGTAGTGAAGAAAGGTATCCTTAACTTGTTTTTGTTTTTATGGGAAAGTGTTCAATCTTTTGTCATTAGGAATGATATTGGCTATAGTTTTTCCATAGGTATTTTTAACAGGTTAAATAAATTCCTTTTTAGTCAGTTCATTGAAAATTTTTTCCAAGCAGGAATCATGCTGAGTTTTGAAAAATGTTTTTTTTTTTTAAACATGAAGGCAATGATGGGAAGTAGCTCTTCTTTTTGAATATTTTGCTATGATCCTGTAGAATTGATATAATTTCTTCCATAAAAATAAGAATAGTAAAAAAATAAGAATAATAAATATTCTTTCCTCAATTACCCTGATGAAAGTGATGGATAAAGTTTGATATATGTAAGATATCCCTTTGTGGTGATTTCTAGGCATTTAATTATTCTAACATTAGTTATACAACTTGGTTGGGTAATGCCACTATGTTTAAATGGTGCTTAAGGATATTTTTTGAAAGAAAGAACATAATTTTATGGTGCTTTGCCTGATAGAATAATGATAGTGATAATTATTGTGAGAATATTAACTGATTGGCATACAATCTTTTTGAAATATGGAGATATTTTTAGTTGTGAGACTAACCAAAGCTACTAGCATTTTTGCCTAAGACCCAAATGTCTTATAAGTCTTCTTTTTATTGTGCTGGCAATTGAACTGAGGATCTTGCACATTCAAATATGTTCCATGTTTTTCAGTGTAAGCAACAGTGTAACAAAACAATATATCCTGTAGTAAGTACCAAAAAATTGGGCAAATCATGCAGAATAATTTATAAAGTAGCTCAATTTTTTCTTTCTTTCACTTTGTCAGAGGACACAACCCATGAGATTTTAGTTGTGGGTATTAAATGATGGTGATGTGAAAGAAGTATGGTCCATGAGCATTTAGATTATTTGCTTATCTGATTTATGCCTTCAAGGTCTGTTCGAGCCCTGTGTTTTTTCTAACATTTCCATATGACTATAGAGTGAGACTGTGCACCTCTAACTTTATAGCTTGGTGGGTCGAAACACCAGATATATTATGGAAAGTTCAGGTTATAAAGTATCTTGGTGGCTTTTGCTGAAGTGTTCACAATTTACTAGTGCTGGAGGTAAGGCAACATTTCTTTTTTATAAGTCCACTCAGTACCTAGTGAAAAATAAGAGCCTAGCTTTAATCTTCTGCATGTGCATAGGCAGTTTTCCTAGCACCATTTGTTAAAAAGGTTATCTTTCCTCCAGTATGGTTTTGGCCCTTCTTGTGAAGATCAAATGACAGAGTATGTCTAGGATTATTTCTCTTCTGTTCCATTGATCCATATGTTTATTTTTGTGCCAGTACTATGCTGTTTTTAATCACTATAGCTTTATAATATAATTTGGAATGCAAGCTTGTGATACTTCCTGATTTTCCTATTCTGGGTCTCTTCTGGTTCCATATAAATTTTAGGATCATTTTCTCTGAGGAATGCTGTTTGTATTTTGATTGTGATTGTTATCGTTTTAAATATGTACATCAGTTTTGAACCCAGCTATTGCCCTCTAAGTATCTTCACAAAATATTTAAATACATTATGTTACAGTGATGCATTCATACTTATGTTTATAGTAGCACAATTCATAATAGTTACATTTTGGTAGCAGTTTTATGTGTCCATCAACAGATGAATGGCTACAGAAAATGTGGTATTTATATGGAATAGGGTATTACTCTGCCATAAAGAAGGATAAACTCGAGTCATCTGAAGGAAAATGGATGCACCTTGAGACCATAATGTTAAGTTTAAAATGTTAAGCTTGGTTTCCTTTACATGAAAAAAAATGATAATTAAAAAAGTTATGAAATAAAAGACAGACAATAGGAAACAGAGAGATAGATCTTTTGCAAATGGGAAGGGGACCAAGAAACGCAGGAAGAGGGAGGGAAGGGAAAGAAAGGGATTATCCAAATGAACAATTCCAAATGGGGAATAAATACAGAATTGGATGCCATCAACCTGAGAAATCATATCAAAAGTATAATACATGTTTGAATCTCAGAAGGAATGGAAAGGGAAAGGATAAAAAGTGTCATGGTTTGTATCTAAATACCCCCCCCAGCTTCATGTGCTTACTAGATAGAGTTCTTTTTAGAGCTAGCTGGATCTAGGGATTAAGGGTGTGTGATATCTGGATTAGTCCACTTATCATACTTCTGGGTATGAGGAATGAGAAACCTCACCCTGAATGTATGTGATACCACCAAAAAGGTTTGTTCCCTGGACAGGATAACAGGAAAAGGGAGGCTCACTGCTTTGTGCTTGCTGATTCCTGCTTGTCTTGCTATGGACTGTTTCTGCTTTGCTGTGCCCCTCTGCAATACCACCCTGTCTTGGAGCCTCTGACTGTGGACTGATATCGGGGACCTGGCCTAGATCCCCAATCTTCTGAACAAGTGTACGGCAAAAGCTTAAATAAATGAGACAAGTGGCATGATTTTAGGGCTCCAGGAGGGTTAAAGTCCCTTGCAGAGTTCTTGACTCTGAGGCTATGATGAGGGCTAAGACAAAGAGCCTCTCAGTCGCCAGTAATTATTTTCATAATAAACAAAGAGAGGGGATACTGAGGAAAGCAGGGGATGAACAGGACCTTGGGAGTCACTCCAAGAACCTCTTCAAGTAGTAAACTGTGCTAATTTTAGGAGAACTATCTTATCTCCATGATGACATTTACAGTGGGAGAGAGATGCCTGCAGGTATGAGATGTCTGCAGCTGCAGTCTTTACCTATTTAATTGGATCTGAGCCAGGAATCATCCGCGGTGACCTTATCTTGCCCTTTGAGGTATCGCTGGCCTCAGAGGCCACTACAGGCCTCAGCCAGGATCAGTGATTCATAGAGGTTCACTTACTATGAATCAGCTGCCGTCACCAGGCAAGGGGCCTAGGCCTTGGACAGGCTCACAGATAAATACAAAGCCAATTAGTTAATTTTAAATCCTGTTCAGAGCCGCTTCATAGTGCTCTCCAACAGACTGAAGCCTCTGCAAATTGTGAGATGGAATAAACCTTTCCTCCTTTGATTCATGGGTATCAGGTGTCTTGTCTCAGCAATGAGAAAGTAACCAAGGCAGAAGGTGTATTTCAAATGATAATACTAAATAATTTTTAAGCATAGAGGAAAGACCTTAACCATAACTGTAAAAAAATATAGGAAACTTCAACTGGAATTTCTAAAATTTCATAAAAACAAATTACAGCAAAACTGCTAAAAATCAAAGAAAAAGTAGAAAATATTAAATCTCTAGGTAAGAAATACACATCATATTCAGAAAACCATAAGGATAAAGCCCTTCTTTTTTTCAAAACTAATAGAAAAGACAAAGGGATAATATTTTCCTTTTCATTTGTTTCTGGTGGTATTGAACTCAAGGGCCTTATGCATGCAGGCAGTTTAGCACTGAGCAACATCCCCAGCTAATGCTGCTACTCTTGGAGTGATACTTTAGAAAGCAAAGCCCATCTTACCCTTTCTCCATTTTCATTATTGTTGTATTATTATTA
This sequence comes from Dasyprocta punctata, assembly GCA_004363535.1. Lineage (NCBI taxonomy): Eukaryota > Metazoa > Chordata > Mammalia > Rodentia > Dasyproctidae > Dasyprocta > Dasyprocta punctata. Next base: position 7,669 of record RJWM01029806.1, on the reverse strand, counting down.
TGTTTAGTTCATTTCTGCTACTTACAATATTTGCAATTCTTGTAGGTATTTGGTACATGTACCTGATACATATTAAATCTTTTAAACTTTTCCTTCCCTTCATCTATTCTGATGGGGAGTGAAAAATAAGAAAAATAATCAGGATGTGCTAAGTACAGGCACCTATTACCTCAGATGAATGTAAACTTTCATGTATTGCAAACAAGTGCTAATAAAATGAAAATTTAAAAAGCAGCCATTAAAATTGAAAGCAAAATAAAGATATTTTCATATACTAGTTGAGAGAATTTTTCCCTCATTAAATACATACTAAAAAATGCTGAAGGAGATTCTTTATTGATGCTAGATGAACATTGAAAACTCATTAATTGAAATAGTCATTCATTTACATATAGAAAATGAACATTGAAGCTAGACTGTGGTAGGTAAATACAGGATTGATTAAAGTTATTAATAAATTATAAAATGTTTAAAGAAAAATAATCAAAATATGCCCTGGGGTGTGTAACATGCAGAAAAGCATTATATATTAAAGCAATAGTAAAAGGATGGAAAAAATTATAAGTTTTTTACTCTCTCTATAAAATAGTACAATTTTAATTCAAGTAAACTGCAATGAGTTAATGGATATAATAATTTCTTGAAAATTATTCAAGATAATATAAAAATATATGACCAAAATCCAAATTAGGAAATAAAGTTGCATACCAAGCATAATCTCAATGAAAGAGAAAAGCAGTAGAAGAAAAACAATGGAGCAAAGAAGAAATGTTATAAAAGCAAGACAAATACCATGATGACAGGCTTAAATCTAAAAATATTCATGATTAAAGTATTAAAATAATATTACTAAAAGGTAGAACTTGTCAGACTGGCAACTAGACCCAACTAAATATATTTATAAGAGGCTAGAAATCAGGGGGATAATATTTTCAGAGTGTTTAAAGATAAAACTGTCAATCAGGAATCTTATCTTTTCTGGAATGACTATCTTTTCAAAACACGAGCAAAAAAAGCACTTAGCCAGATACTAAAAGCCTAGATAACTCATTGCTGGCAGGCCTGGTTTAAAAAAAATTAAAGAAAGTTTTTCAGGTTAAGTAACATGAAATAATAAATAACTCCAAATGATGTTGGAAATCCACACACATACAACACAAAGAGCACTGACTATTGCAATTAGGAAATTATGAAGAGTAGTAAATTGCATATTTTATCTCTTACTGGTTTTAAAATCAACAGTGTTGTGCTGCATATACCAACTCCTCAAAAAGAATGTAAATATTATGCACTGCAAACACGTACTCAAGAACATTCTCAACAGAAACATAGGATTGAACACACTTAAAAACAAAAACAACAGCACGATAAACAACAACAACAACAACACTACCAGAAAAGTGAAGCAAACGATATACCAACAGATAAAGACTGTGATAGTAAATAACCAATGCATCACAGTGACATCTATCAATGGTAATGGAGTCAACTCTAATCAAAAGACACAGACTGAGGCTGGGCATGGTGGCACACACCTGTCATCACGGCACTCAGGAGGCAGAGTCAGGAAGATCACTGTGACTTCAAAGCCAGACTGGGTTACAAAGTGAGTTTAAAGTCATTCTGAACTGCATAGTAAAACCTTAACTCAAAAACAAAAACAAAAACAAACACAAAACAAACAAACTAACAAAATAACACAAACTGACAGACTAAAAAACAGAATCCAACAATTCACTGCATTCAAAAATCTCATCTAATAAAAAAATACACATAGACTTAAAATTAAAGGAAGGAAAGTATTTCATGCACCAAAACCCCCAAAACAAGCAGAGTCAGAAATTCTAGTATCAGGTATGATAAATTTCAAGTTAAAACTGATCAGATGAGAGAAAGAAGTTCATTATACATTAGTTAAAGGAACACTTCAACAAGAAGAGATAACATTGATAAACATATATGCACTGAATACTGGATCACCTACCTTCATAAAACAAATACTGTTGAAATTCAAAGATCAAATAAAAATTAACACAATTATAATAGTGAACTTTAACACCCTGCTTTTCAAAGAGACAGACCAATCTAATAAAGTGATTTCAGAGCTGAACCACACTCTTGACTTTGCAGATTTAATAGATATATTCAAGTATCCCACTCTTCTACAACAGTGTATACATTCTTTTCAGCAGCACATGGGATTTTTTCCAAAATAGATATCATACCCTTACATAAAACCTGCTTAAATAATTTAAAAGAACTGAAATTACCTGATGCTTGCTATCCAACCACAGTACAATGAAAATAAAAATTAGTGACAAAAGAATATTTGGAAAAGAGAAAAACTCTCAAAAAATTAACAACATACTCCTGAACAACCAGTGGATCACAGAAAAGATCAAGGAAGAGATCACATGTGGCTTATTCCTGCCGCTGGTCTGCACAAACTTACCACCAATCAGCTAACATCCCCTACCAGACTGCTGTTTCTGCTCCTCGCCCCGGATACCGCCCTCCCCTTTTTCCCTATTGGCCCACACCCACTATACGGACCTAAGTCTGCCTAGATACTGTCCCCTCATTGGCTCTCACTCCCTATTGGCCCGCACCCTCTATATAGCCTGCTGCACTTCCACATTAAACCGGATCTGCACCATCAGCCTGATCTCCGCGTCTCCTTTGTCGCGTTGGTGCGGTCCTGCCTGGAGTGAGGCCCATCCGGCTTCAATCACATTTTTGGAAGTTAACAATAATGAAACCTTTGGGACACTTTGAAAGCAGTTTTAAGAGGAAAATTCATTGCAATGAATACTCACAGAAAAACAGTGCAAGCCCAAATAAATAACCTTATGAAAAATCTTGGAGTAATTATAAAGATGAGAATGCAAATTAACAAAATTGAGACTAAAATACTATAATTCAAATCAACAAAATGAAGAGCTTGTTGTTTGAAAGAATAAATAAAACATGTAAGCCCATAAAAATACTTACTAAAAGAAAAATATTCTCATAAATGTAACTAGAAGTGAAAAATTGGAACTCACAACAGACATTATCAAAATCCCGAAGATAGTAACTACCTCATTGAAAAACTATAGTCCAAAAAATTAACAAATTTTGAAGAAATGGACAGATTCCTAGACTCATTAAAAACTACCAAAATGAACACAAGAAAACACAAATTTATTTAACCTTCAATCACAAACAATGGAATTGACTCTAATAATCTACTAACAAAAGAGCCTAGATGGATTCACAGTTGAATTATACAAAACCTTTAAGGATATTGTCACCAATACCCCTCAAGATGTTCAAAGAGATTGAAAGGGCTTGAGTGATCCCACATTCATTTATGGAAGCCAGTATCACCCTAACCCCCAATTCAGATAAAGACTCAACTAAAAAAAGATAACTATAGGCCAATCCCCTTAAAGAACACAGTTGCAAAATTCCTCCACAAGATATTAACAAACAGAATGCAGCCTATTATCTGAAAGCTAATGCACCATGATCAAGTAAGTTTCATCCTAGAGATGCAAAGATCGCTCAACATATGTAAGTATATAGTGCAAAAAATGATAAAAGATGGATAGAAAGGAACAAGGGGACAGATCTCATCCAATGGGGGAAATGGACCAAGGGAACAAGAAAAGGGAAAAGGGAGAGGGGAAGGGGAAATAAGAGGAATAAAGGCATGTCATGTACAGGGACCTGAAAACCCTAATTAATATAAACATTTAAGATGTAGTGTGTGCTAAGACCAATAGTACCAACAGGTATAAAAAAGGTAATTGGGGAATTAGAGGAGGAGAGGAGACAGGAAGAAAAGGGGAAAAGGATAAAAGACAAAACTGTAATATGTACAAGTAACCATTCAACAAGATGATTGTAAACTGCATGAATTACACACACTTACTAATAAAATAAAATAAGTGAAAAAATGGTTCTGAGACATGGAGAGTAAATGAAGGTATACCCTTTTATCACACCACATACAGAAACCAACTCAAAATAGATTAAAGACTTAAAAACATAGTCAAAATTGTTAAAGTACTAGAAGAAAACATAAGGAAAAATATCTGAGTCATTGGCCTCAATAAATATTTTTTAGATATAAACCCAAAACACAGGCAACAAAAACAAAAATAGATCAATGAAATGACATGAAATTAAAAAGTTGCATAGGAAAAAGAAACATTAGAGTGAAGAGACAGCCTGTAAAATGAGAAAAATATTTGAAAACCATATATTTGATAAGAGGTCAATATCCAAAATATATAGGGAACTAATTATTAGCAAGAAAACAAATAACCCAATGAAAAAATGGACACAGAATATGAACCGACATTTTTCAAAAGAGGAAATATATACGGTCAACACGTAAATGAATACCTCTCAAAACTGCTAATCATTAGGGCAATTCAAATCAAAACCACAATTAAACATCAACTCACACCTGGTAGAAAGGTTACTATAAAAACGATGAGAGATTACAAATGTTGGAAAGGATGTAGAGAGAAGAGAATCCTGTACACTACTAATTGGGATGCAAATTAGTACAAGAATTATAGAAAAATATACGAAGTTCCTCCAACAAATAGTGCTACCAATATTTATGAAATCAGTATGTTAAGGAGATACTTTAACCCATATTTCCCCCATAATCACTTCTTTCCCATTTTCACTACAGTGGTATTCACAATAGCCAAGACATTAAATTGACCTAAGTGTCCATCAGTGGGTGAATGGATAAACAAAATGTGAAATATCTGCCCAACAAAATATTATTGACTCTTTAAAAGAATCAAATCCTGTCATTTGTGACAAGATAGATTTGGAGAAAATCACAGTAAGTGAAATAAGCAAAGCCGAGAAAAAAAATACCACAGAATCACAATGTGTGGAATCTTAGTATTTCAAACTCATAAAAGTAGACATAGAAGGGTGATTACCATGGGTTTTGTTAGGAGTTGGGGAAATATTAGTTGATAGATACAAAATTCAGTTAGAAGGAATAAATTCAGGAGAGCTCTTGTACAATTTTGACTGTAGTTGATAACAACACAATGCATTCTTAAAATTGCTGAGATAGTAGATTTTAGTTGTCTTCACCACACACACAAAAAGATAATATATATGTGAATTAGCTCTATTTAGTCACTTTTCAAAGAATACAGATTTTAAAGCATATTGTATGTGATAAATATATAAAGGTTTGTCATTAAAATATATGCATAAATGATAAACTTTAATTAATTTGACAGATAATAGGAAATGTTCAATTTTCTTTAACAGATTCCCAATTTTCTGAAACGGATGGATAAAGAACTAGAAAATGTGACTAATTTTTAACTATTATAGAAATCATGTTAATAAAATTAAGACTCTTTCCACAGAGACAACTCCAAAACCAAATGGAACTATTAGTGAATTCTACTGAATATTTAATGAAGAAATAAAACTTTTAGGCAAATTTTTTCAGAAGATTAGAAAGGAAACATTTTCCAACTTATTTTATGATGCTGGCATGCCCCTGATACTAAAATCATACAAGAGTATTAAAAATTTTCCTAACAACATATCACACAATAATTTTAAACAAAAATATCGATAAAAGAAATGCAATGATATACAATATTACTAGGTAAGATAATCCAATGAGTGCATGTTTTAATGTTAGAAAACAAAATAACAAAATTAACTCAATAAAAAATTCTGTTATCTCAATTGCAGAAACAGATTTGTTACCATTTAATACTCTGTAATAACAAGTGAACAAAGTAGGAATAAAAGAGAACTAATGCCATAATAAAACACTACATCCAAAATTAAAATTAACAATGAACAATGGAATATTATTCAACTGTAAAAATACTAATATAATTCACAGCAACATGAATGGAACCAGAGGACTTCATGTTAAATAAGTTAGATGGATAAATACAAATACCACATGTTCATACTCATTTAAGGAAGCTAATAAAATTTATCTTATAGAGGTAAAGTAGGTTACTAGAGGATGGGAAGGATAAGAGTAGAGGGACAGAGAGGTTGAACACAGGTACCCAGATCTAGTGTTTTATAGTACAGTAAGGTAATGGTAATTACAACAATTAATTATATATTTCAAAATGACTATAAGAGAAGATTCTGAAGTTTTCTAACAAATAGAAATGGTAAGTGCTTGAGGAGGTGGTAATACCAGTTACTTAGATTTGCCCACTATTCATTATAATCATGTACCAAATTATCAAATTTTGCTCCATAAATAAAGTACAAATATTTAGTGTCAATTCAAAAGATAGAAAATGCCATTTTAATTAAATGCCATTTTACTTAACTATTAAAACATCTTATAGTCTCCTTGTCCTTGTGCTTCAAACTTCCTTTAAGCAAATTTCTTATGACCTCCACCCTTTTCCACCAGCTGTTGTTCCTGCTGATGTCCTTCCAATTGCCTGACAGTGTCCTAGTTAGCTTGCCCATGGCTGGGGCGAAATAAATGATACCAGCAACTAAAATGAGGATATAATCTGCAGTGAGTTCTGCAGTTTCTAGGTCAGATTTCTTGCTTTGAAATGCAAGCGCAACTGATTTTTAGGCCAAAGATTAAGAGGAATATTTGCTGCTTGGCATTTCTTGTCGAGCTTGATTTAAGCTATTATTCAGACATCACCCTCATTATATCTGAAGGTTAGATGTTGTTTGCCTTTAAATTACTTTCACTCCTAATATATGACTTTTTTCCCATTTATTGTATTATAGATGACTTTAGGATTTTTAGGATCTGATATTTTATTTCAAAGCTGTTACTATAGAAAATTGACTTTTGTATTGTTCTTTGCATCTTAAAATGACCATTTCTAAGATCTGTATTAGTATAGTCATTGGTGTTTATATTTTACATCATTGCTAATTAAAATTATTTATGGACAAGTAGGTCTTGAATATTTTTCCCAAATAGGATTTTGTGAATTTCATTTTATTTATCCCACTGCTTTTTCTCCATTTGCCATGAAGAAGTTAACAAGTGGATAGGTAAGTAAAGCAATAGTTATTTTGCAATTTCACCTTAAGGACATATGATAAAGCTGTGGTTTATATTCTTAACATAGCATTCATAATGCAGAACTAGTTCTAAAATCATTAACTTGTTCACTCATTTTTTATCCCTGCTATTTTTATTCAGTTGGAACTTGCTTTCCTTGTTATTTGGCTTCATGACCAAAAAAAAAAAAAAAAAAAAAAAAAAAAAAAAAAAAAAAAAAAAAAAAAAAAAAAAAAAAAAAAAAAAAAAAAAAAAAAAAAAAAAAAAAAAAAAAAAAAAAAAAAAAAAGTCTTAGTAGGAGAAAGAAAATGTAATTTAGAGAAATAGATGTCACTCCCAAGTGACCCATTAATCATTTTTTCCTTAGTTACCCTGGGAAAACGCAGGACATGATTCTGGAAGATAATTCCCATAACATACTAAGCTCTGGCAGTTCTTTGAAGCTTCACTTGGTCACTACCCAAGTGCAATTAGTGTTGTTAATTAACTGCTTTTACTATGGAAGTGTTTTGTGTAACTCTTTACACCGGAGAGTATTATGCAACAGACTGAAACTTTCTGAGTTGTTCCAACTCCCTGAAGATGCTGCCTATGCCCCAAGTCAGAGGATCAAAATTGCTC
>RJWM01029805.1:0-24060 GCA_004363535.1 Dasyprocta punctata | reverse complement strand
TCATTCGGGAAATGCAAATTAAAACAACACTGAGATTCCATCTCACCCCAGAAAGAATGGCCAAGATTAAAAAATCAACCAACAACAAATGCTGGAGGGGCTGTGGGGAAAAAGGAACTCTTCTCCACTGTTGGTGGGAGTGTAGACTGGTGCAGCCACTGTGGAAGTCAGTGTGGAGATTCCTCAAGAAGTTAGGATTCTAGATCCCCTTCAACCCAGCTATTCCTCTTCTGGGCATTTTCCCAGAAGAATTAAAATCATCATACCACAGTGATATCTGTGCACCCATGTTTATAGCTACCCAATTTGTAATAGCCAGATCTTGGAAACAACCCAAGTGCCCATCAATCAAAGAATGGATAAAAAAGATGTGGTATTTTTATACAATGGAGTACTACTCAGCTATTAAGAAAGATTGTATTGAGACTTTTATAAGTAAATGGTTACAACTTGAGACCATACTCATAAGCGAGATAAATCAAACCCACATGTGTAAATAGCGTATTGTCTCCCTAGTGTAAGAAATGGAAAAGTATATGTGATTCAGAGTCTACAATGGATACTGTGGAAGGGTAGAGAACAGCTCAAAGAACAAAGACAATTGGGAGGGGAATGGGTGGAAAGGGAAAAGGGAAGAGGAGGGGATATCAACCTGTATATGTGTATATGTAAGGTAACTAAAAAGAACACTGCTCAATGTATTCATTATTGAGAGGGAACAATTAATACTCATATGATTGGATCAATGTTGCATGTCTATATCTGTTAATGTAAAAAAACATTTTAAAGATAACGATGCGCAAATTGCAACCATTGTCAAGCTTCTATCTTCTGGTTTTGTAAATCTGCAATGTTGTGTATTTACTCTAGTTGTTTGCTTGTCTCTATTGCTTGTTGTTTTTACTATATATGTCGTTTTTTTTGTTGTTGTTGTAGTTTTTGTTTGTTTTGTTTTTCTTTGCTCAAATAAAATAAAAAAAAATATCTACATGACTGAAAAAAATATCAAACCTAACAATATAGGAGTGAGGGAAAGGTTCAAGAATTACTCCAAAGGTATAAAAGAGTATTCAATGAAACTATAGCAAAAATTTCCAAAAATAGGGAAAACATTTCATATTCAGATAAATGAGGTGTATAGAAATCCAAATAATAATGACCGGAAAATAACCTCTCCAAATCATCATGGTCAAAATCTCAGTTCAGCACAAAAAGAGAATTTTAAAAGAAAAACATCCAGCAAATTATAAAAGGAAGCCTATCATAATAATAGCAAATATTCCAACAAAAATTTCAAAAGGTCAGGTGTGCTTTTAGAGTAAAGTTATTCAAGCTCAAATAAATTGTGAACTAAGAATGCTATGTCCTTCAAAATTATTCTTCACAATTGACAGAGAAATTAAGACTTTGCATAACAAGGACCACCTAAAAAAATCCATGACCAGCAAACCACCACACCAGAAAATAGTCAATGGAGTCCTGAATAGAGAGAGCAAGGCCAGTATCACAAAAGAGCTTGGAGGAAAGAATACATCTAATTGTAAGAGGTATTAACTCAAAGTAAAATATAAAGGAATCAGCACTAGAAAATAATTAAATGATGAGATAAAATAAATACATTCATTAGGAGGAAGAGGGGAGGGAGAAGGGAAGAGGGAAAAAAGAATTAAGACGTATCATACAAATATACCAAATCTCCAGGTGGAATGCAATCATTATATCCTGCAAACATTCACTGACAAAACATAAAAACTGAAAAAAAACCACTCAATTTAAATTGTCTTAACTTCTCATTCACAAAATACAGATTGGCAGTTGGATCAAAAAAGCAAAACTTGACCATATGATGTCTGGAAGAAATATACATCTTTCAAAAAGAAACACAGAAAGTGAAATAAAAAATAGTACCCATGAAACAACAGCTTGAAGTCAAGGAGGTGTAGCTTACCTATTTTCAGACCACGTGGACTTGAAGCTAAAAATGATCAGAAGAGGAAAAGAAGGTAATTATGTTTAGGTAAATGGATGGTCCAATAGGAAGAGATTTTATATATATATGCACCAAGTGATTGTAGACACAATTTCATAAAATAAAAACTACTGGACATAAAAAACTAATACAATCATAGTGGGTTACTTTAGTAGCCCACACTCACAAATAGGTTAACCAGACCAAAAAATCAACAAATAAATGTTAGAGTAGAACCACATGGTTGAGCAAATGGTTTCCACTTATATTTAGAGTGTTTCACTTAGTACCAACAGCATAAAAACTTTTGTCAGTGGCATACAAAATTTTCTCCAAAATAGATTATATATTAGGTCATAAAGGAAGCTTAAATCAATAAAAACAGGAATTAAAATAACCTCTTGCATTCTATCAAAAAACAATAGAATGCAAGCAGAAATCAATGGCAAAAGAAACCACAGAAACTATCCAAAAACTTGGAAATTAAATAATAAGCTTTTCAACAATCAACGGGTCACAGAAGAAATAATACAATAATTTCAAATGCTTCTGGAATCAAATGACAAAGGGAGCACAACATAATAAACCTGTAGGATACCATAAAAGCAATTTTAAGAAGGAAGTTCGTAACTGTGAAGAGCCACAATAAAAAATATCAACCCACCCCAATAATTTAATGATGCATCTCAAGTTCCTAGAAAAAATAAGGGCCATTCAAATCCAGAACATATAGGATAGCATCTATAAAGATCAAAGCAGAAATTAATGAAACTGAGACAAAGAATTGCAAAGGACCAATGAATCAAAGAGTGGTTGCTTGAAAGGATAAACAAAGTTGATAAACTCTTAGCCAATCTTAAAAAAAGAAGAAAAGACTCCTATCAATGCGATTAAAATTGAAAATGGTAAAATCACAATGAGCTGGTGGAAATCCAAAGGATTATAAGAAAGTATTTCAAAACTTATATTCCAATATAATGGAGAATCTAGAAATAGACATATTCCTAGCCACATGTAAGTTACCAAAATTGACCCATTAATATATAAACTATCTGAATACAGCAAAAATTATATGTAGAATGTAATGAGTTCACTGCTGAATTTTACCAAATTATCAGATTATTGCTAGTGCCAATACTCCTCAAACACTTCTTTGAAACTGAAAGGGAAGGAGCATTGCAAACTTCAGCTCTGAAAGCAAGCATTGCTTTGATTCCAAAACCAGAAAATGACTCAAGCAAAAAACGAAAGGAAAAAGAAAACTTTGCACCAAATTATTTAATAAACATAGATACAAAAATCTTCAACAAGATATTTGCAAACAGAACTCAACAAATCATTAAATGGATCATATATTAGTGCCAACTTGCATTCATCCCAGTAATGAGAGGATCAACCTATGTAAATCAATAAAGATAATACTCTACATAAACTGAAGGATACAAACCACATGATTATCTCAATAGATACAGAAGAAATCTTTGACAAAATCTAATATTCATTTATGATGCAAGCCTTGACAAACACAGGTATAGAAGGGCCTTGCCTCAAGCTGTTAAAAGCCACCAGAAGTCTCTTAGAATGAGTAAACAAATTCAGCAAAATGGCAATATACAAAATCAACACAAAAAAGACAATATACAAAAATCAAAAGAAATGTAATAGTGTTCATACACATGAACAATAAGCTCCCTAAGAAAAAAAAACAGGAAAAAATTTCAAGCATAGTACTTTCAAAAAATAAATCCCAATGAATAAACCTAACCAAGAAAGTGAAATTCCTCTACAGTGAAAGTTATAGTCCTCTGAAATAAAAGATCTTGAAAAAGAACATTATAAAATAGACATCCCCTCTTCCTGGATAGGCAGAAACAATATTGTGAAAACAAATACATTACAAAAAATGATAAATAGATTTAATGCAATTCCACTCAAGATACCAATAGCATTCTTCACAGAGCTAGAAAAAAATATTCTAAAGTTTATGCGGAACAAGAAAAGGGGGTCAGAGTAGCTAAAGCTATTCTAAGCAATAAGAGCAAACCAGAAAGCATCACAGTCCAAGATTTCAATTTACAGTCCAAAGTTACAATAATAAAAGCCACATGCTGCTAATATAAAAACATACATGTTGACTGGTAGGATAGAATTGAGGACGTGGAATAAACTCTTACACCTTACACTATCTTATTTTTAGAAATTTTTTCTAAAAATATGTGTTGGAAAAAGGAGGGCCTGTTTAACAAATGGCCCTAAGAAACTCTACATTGTTAGTGGGAATGTAAATTAGTACAAACGCTACACAAATTAGTATGGAGAATTTTCAAAAAACTGAAAATGGACATTCCATCTGACCTATCCATATCTCTTTGGATATCTTCCTGAAAAAGTCAAAGCCATTATATTATAGTGATAAACACATGCCAAAGTTTATAGCAGCACAACTCACAATTTCTAAACTATGGAACTGGCATATATGCCCATCAAAGGATGAGTAGATAATGAAAATATGATATATACACACAATGAAGTATCAGTCCACCACAAGGAATGATAATTTGAGTAATTTGTAGGAAGCTTGATGGGTCTTTACACCATAATGTGATGTGAAGTAAATCAGATACAGAAGAGTAAATATCATATGATCTGTTCCATATGAGAAAAACAAACTTTAGACAATTTAAAGAGCAAAATAAAAGAGAAATGGTGAAAAACAGAGAGGTAGGATTTATGGAGATGGAAAAGTGACTCATGGAAGGAGGGAAAGAAGACTAGAGTGGAGGGAAAATAAAAATGACATATATATATATATATATATATATATATATATATATATATATCACTGAAATGATTACAGTTAGTATGTATTATAAACTTATACTAAAACTACCAAAATTCAGAATAAAACCATCAATACAAAGCATTTCTTTTTATCATTTTTGGGAACTTAATCTTGTGCTTTACAAGCACTCTACAACTGATCTACATGCCAAACCCAATATATACTTGATTCAGAATGAAACTGTATATCTTAGCATATGTGACTTCACAAATATAATGATTTTCATGGAAAACTTTGAATTGATGGTGAGGTAGAGATGCATGACTTCAAACTCTCAATTGGTATATGTTGTGAATTTCTTCTGTATTATCTGTCACTAAAGTGACAGATAAATATTTTGTTCATGTTTATGTTGAAGGTAAGATAGAAAGGTTGATCATGAAGACTCAACTGTGGTCCAAAAAGCTTGACTGCCAGATCTTTGACTGAATTGGAACTCTTAGTAATATTCAATACATACCAGAGGGAAAAAAAATCAAAGACATTTTTCAGCGTTTTGAAATACCACATCTTAATATTGCAAGAGAATATTAACACACATTTCACAGAACTGAAAGAAATCAGAGTAGATCAGCAATCCATTCCTATCTATCAGGTAGTGTGAACATAGAACAATCCAACTTTTGAATGTGTTATGTTCATCAATTTAGCAGCTGACAAAGTGCTGAAAGCATTCTTAAATGAAAGATATATTTTTAAAATATGTTTAAACATAAGTTTAAAACAAATGTCTGTCAACCATTTTATAACAATGGCATGAAATATGTTTATGAGTAGTTGCTTAAAGAAAGTTAAAATTATCAAACTTCATAGAAATAAATTCTTAGACAACAACTCAGTTGAAAATGGGAGATACTGGTCAAACTGTTTCTCACTGAACAGACTGTAGATGAACCTGAAAGTTTGCAAACAGTAACTTAATATAATATAATATATCATTGTTTTATGTTTGAAAATTAAGGACTTTTTTATTCACATTATTCAGATCAATATATGGTCTTGTCCCCATCAGTGCCCAGGGCAAAATATAAACTATGAAGCATCTTTATTCTTTCCACAGTAGTATTACACCAAGCCAGTTTGCCAAATTAGAATCTGATGAAAAAGATTACTCCAAAATCAAATCAAGGTAAGACTGAGATATATACATGGCCATGAAAATAATCTGGAGCTCATTTTGTGAAGAAAAACAAAACAAAAAATTGAGAGAAAATCTGAAAACTCCCAGGAGTTGATTCAGGAGCTGTTACAAATAAGTTCTTTGAGCCCCTATTTCAAAAGATATTCACATATTGTAATACAATTTCAAACTACAAAATAAATGTACATTGTTTTAAAATTCCCTGATCACTTCTAGCTTAGTTTTCAATTAGCAATACTCATACCTCAGATAAACTTCACTGGTTATGAAACTGCCACTGTGCAAAGCTTGACTTCTACTTTAGGAAATCAAATATTTACCTCATAAAGTAAATATTAAGGTGTATTCTCAAATTTCATAAACTTGTCTTAGATGGAATGCTTCTCAAATGGAACTTTCCTTAGTGCAAAGATGTGTGAATGTGTGACCCTTCATTTTTAAAACCCTGTGGCAACCCTCAAAACAATACAAAACTAGCTAGCTATGGCACGTGGCTCAGGAAATTTCTTTTAACAACAGAAAACTGTGTTTGCAAGTCAAGCAACTGCTACTTTAAAATTGCTACTGAAATGCTTGGAGATGAAGGGTGAAGAGAAAACAGAAATATTGCATCTTGTTGAAATTGTAAAAAAAAAAGTGTATAAGTTTAATGGTGGTCATTATTATCTACAAAATAGAAACTAGTTTTACCCACAATTCCATTTGCATTTATTATTCCACACTGTACATAGTCTAAAACATTAGTGCAATTATTATCACATGTTAAGCTTTCCTAATAAAATTTTTCATAGCATTTTCTTCTCTTCCTAGGTAATATATGTTCTTCTGGGCATTTTCTTTCAGAAAGGGCGAGTTTCATCACAGTTGAAATCTTGATGAGAGGAAAAGCCATTTATCTGTGTCATCGTTTCCAAGTGGTGTATGTAATTTTCAGCAGTGCTTTATCGGGACTGGCTGCTTTACCATGCCTCGTAATGCTATGAATCCCAGTTCTCACTTTCAAATTTTGAAACCATCCCTTATTGGCATGAGATGTTTTACCATTATCATTCGTTGATAGATTATCCTTTATGAGGCTGCATTTATAGCTCTAGCTTTTTCACAATGTATAGACTCCGATAGGGTATACCTTGCCATCTTCCTTTCATTTATTCACACTAATAGTAGCCTTTCTATCTCATCTAATACTATTGATCATGACTTACTAAGAGTAACACCTTTAGCAACACTGGTTTCCTTATGCAAATCATTTCTCTGTAAGATTGTAGAGACGGTGGATTTTGATGTGCTGTAGATATCAGCAAGCTCAGTCACACAAACACCACTCTCATGTTTCTCCACAATTTCCTTTTTCTTTTTGATTGTGATTGCTTTCTTTACCTTCCTTTCTTTCCTTATCTTATTGTCTAGCTTTCTGGGGGCCATTTGAATAGCAGTAATCAGCAAATATATAAGGCACTGACCAAAATCATCCACAAACTCAAACATCTGGGCTCAGACTAATGCTCACATATGCTTGCTTAAGCTTTTCTGGCATCATGAGTCTTTGTTTACAACCATACAATTGATTGGCATTTGGATCATAACTCAAGACTTCGGTCATAAGTGAAACCTAAAATTCCATTCATAACCCGAGTTGTTTGTATGTGAGGTTGGTTATAACTCAAAGGTCCACTGTTTTAGGCTCTTGGCTTAACCAGTTAAAGAGCAGAAAGGCTCCAGGAAGGCTACCTTAAAGCTGACAAAAGCTTAGTGAGTCCACAAAAGAACAGGCTTTGTGAGACAGAATTTTCCCTTCCTAGGACTTCTCCAAAACTCAGATTATCCCAGAAGAGTAGAAGTAGTTGCTACTAAATAATAATTATTGAATTGCTTGTAACATGACAGGGAATTGTCTTCATTCTACCTTCTAAGCACAAAGTTTCTACTTTCAATATAAAGGGAGCAAGAACCTTGGGTATGCAAAAAAAAATAATCAAGGAACAAACCTCATGTGAATACTCTTGCCCTCAGCCTTACAAAACTTCCTCAGGAGTTGCATTTGACCATTTGTTTCCCTAACCAGCCCAGCTGCTCTCACCAGGATATTGTTCTGTCCTAGGAAACTACCCGGTGTGTGTTCTATTTTAGAAGTACACTTATCATTGCTTCTGAAATGCCATTTTGCCTTTGGTAACACTTACAGGAGCTAACATTCAGAGGTGAAAAGATTTGTGAAAACTTGACAATTTCCCAACAGGAGCTCCAATTTTCAAAACTCCAAAAAGAAATTCAGGCTGGGTCATAGCTAATACACAATCAAAAGTTGAAAATGTTATTCAAAACTTAACATTACAGTAATAACAATAATGTTACTAATAATGAAAATATAATTACTATCTATATTACCTACAAAGCATTGTTTCTTACTTTGTATTAAGAGTTTAAAACAACTATCCCAATCTCCAAAATGATTACACAAACGTGAAAACTAAAGTTAAGAAAGTTTAAGTAGTGGCCATAATTTCCCAATCTATCAGTAGTCAAAACAGAATTTGAACCTATAGTATCTATTCTTCCTGCTACCTCACAGAGTCTCATACAAGAATGGAGCTCAAACCCAGAAACATCTGAAAATATGATTACCCCTTGGAGTTGAATACACTGACCTCTGCGTTTACATGATGAAAAAAGCAGTTTCTCTTGATTATCTTTTGCATGTAAAATACTTCATCTATGAATATCTTTTGCTTTCAAGGTTTCAAACAGAAATCTGAGAATGCATTAATAATTGACGTGTCCTACTATACATAAAATATTTTACATATTTACTTGTTACAGCATATCATTATCACTTTCTACATGAGAATACTGAAGTTTAAAAAGATGTTCAAGGAGCTAGAACCTAAATTTCTATATTCCTAAGAGTCCTAATGCATTCATTGGTGTCTAGTAATTTAAACCAATTCGGTGTTGATGGCCTAATTGTCAACAATTGCATCTTACAAAGTAGATGTTAGAATAAATTGTTCTTCAATTATAATTAGGCAAGAAAATGGGATTGTTTTGTAAACCTCTTTTTGTAAATAACAGAAGAGAGGTAGAATGATGAAATTGAGATTTATAAGTCAGGGTCAATATTATGCCATTTTTATAAATTTTACTTTAAAGAGAATAAAACAAAACAAAACAATAAAAGCAGTGTAAGATTTCATAATAAAATGATAGCAAATACACAGTGGTATTATATTGCATATTGTTATCTTTAAAATAGTTGCTCAGATTACCAGATACAGGCATGTAAAATTGATCGAGCAATATAAACACTAACTGTTCCTTTCCTTGAACTAATAGAATTAGTAGTACAATTATCTTAGCTATCATGTATGTATCTATCTATCATTTCCCCCTTCCTTCTTTTCTCCTTTTCCCCATCCCAATTGTTGTTTCCTTTTAAGCAGTTTCTTTCCCTTTCACAATATCTACTGTACCTTTTGGATCATATTTACTCATTCAGTTTCTTACACTAGGAAGACAATATGATGTTTACACATATGAGTCTGGTTTATTTCACTTAGGAGTATGGCCTCTAGTTGCATCCATTTACCTACAAAAGCCTCAAATTTCATTCGATTTTATTTTAATTTATCATTATAGCTGAGTAGTATTCCATTTTGTATTAAAATATGGCATCCTTTTTAGCCATTCTGCAGTTGATGGGCATTTGGGTTGTTTACAAGATTTAGCTATTACAAATTGTACTGCTATAAACATGGGTGCATATATATCACTGTGGTATGATGTTTTCAGTTCTTCTTGGAAAATACCCAGAAGGGCATAGCTGGATCAAATGGAACCTTTAATCTACTTTTCTGATGATTCTCTACACTGATTTCCACAGTGGTTGCACCAGTCTACACTCCCATCAACAGAGAAGAAGCACTCCTTTTTTCCCACAGCCCCACCAGCATTTGTTATTGGTTGATTTTTTGATGATAGCCATTCTTCCTGGAGTGAGATGGAATGTCAGTGTTGCTTTAATTTGCATCTCTCAAATGACCAATGATTTTGAACACTTTTTTCATATGTTCATTTGCCATTTGTATTTCTTCATCTGAGAACTGTGTATTTATCTCAGATGCCCAGTTTTGGATTGGGTCCTTGAATTTGGGGGGAGGCCTGATTATTTAAAATTCTTTTATATGTTTTAGATAGATGTTCTCTGAGGAGCAGTTGGCTGAATTTTTTGTGCCATTGTTTATCAGATGAACTGGATCAAATTTTAAACAAAATCCAAATAAAATTCTTCTTTGTTTACCAAGAGATTGTTCAAATGTGCCCACATAGAATATATTAGCTCAGAAAAATATATATAGTAGCTCAGAAAAAGGAAGCTATGGACATCAACTATCAAAAAGCACAAATTGTCTCTCCCTTTACTTAACTAGTGAGTTCTAACTTGTTTCAGAAATTACTTATTGACACAGTATTGTCATATAAGAAATTATCACAAAACTCAGGAATTTTAAATAATAGTTTATTTGTGTTTCTGAGTCATTATGTTAGGGTTTATTCTGTATTCAGGGTCACTCACAACTTCGGTATTTGGAGCTTAATAGCTGGATGATGGAAGAGTGACAAAATTAAATGTGAACAGGCTAAATTAGTGGTATTCTCATGTTGAAGAGAGAGTAGTGAAGGAAGTAGCATAAACAACCATTATTTTAAGGCCTCTGTTTGAATTTTCTACAATCCTATTAGCCAAAGTAAGTTAAAAAGGAGATGCCAGAGTAGACAAAGAGTAATGATACGAGGAAGATTGAAACAGATTTCCATTAATATAATCTGCACATAATATTCTTCTCTTGTCATGATTTATCATATTCTTTAGGTTGGGAGATATAGCTCAGTGGCATGGCACCTGCCTGGCAAGTGCAAAGTTTTGAGTCAGATTCCTGGTAACCGCCCTGAAAAAAAAAAAAAAGACATAATTTATCACTTTCTTCCCGCATGCCGAATATGCTGTTTTGCAACTCAGGATCTCAAAATGATCTCATGATCTTTGATTAGATAGTAATGTGGCTACACAGATAAGTTTGTGCGTCTGTGTGGAGGGAGGGTATGGTAGACTGAACTCTGGGCCTTTGCATGGAGCTATGTTCCATCTTTTATCCACATATCATTTTGATACAGATTATCACTAAGTTGCTGAATTTCCCAGGCTGGGCTTCAACTTTAAATCCTCCTGCTTCCATACTGGGATTTCAGAGGAGTCACCATACAGACATTAGATAAAGATTATTTTGATCTAAAGAAAGGCCAGTGACAATTTATTGGTCACCTACATGTGCCACATTGAGTGGTGATTGTAGGAGCTAGATAATTGTATAAACACCTTCTTTCAGAAAGAGAAAAATTGAGAAACATGTAGCAGTGTCAAATACCAATTCTTGCTGTGCAGATGTAGCTGCACTGAGTGAGTAATGTTCCTAAACTACACTCAATTATACTTCTGGAAGTGGTTCACCTATGCAATGCAGCCCTCACTTTTATTCTCTGAAGTATTACTGGTTTTCTATCCTGCTAGCTTTATTCTGAAGAAGGCATTTACAATTAAGATTTCTGAACGGACTGTTAGTCTAATACAAGAAAATTGAAGGATAAATCCTTTCCTGATTGTTATTATTCCATTCCTTTTAAATCCAGGTAAACTTTTTGAATTTAATTCATATATATATTTCAATACCACTCCACGGGACAAAACTCTCAGCCATATTTCTTCTGTGATGCTTCTTACTCTTTCTCTAGATTTATTACTGTTTATACACCTGTGAAGCTATTATAAATGATCCTTTAGCATTCCTAAGATTCTTTCTTCTAATAGAGAGGGTCTATGAAAAACATCATTAATTATTTCAAATGTCTAATTAAAGAATCTTTCAAAAATATTTGGTTTTAGTATTAAGACGTGTTTCTAGAAACTTACTGGATTTGATCTTTTACTAGCCTGAGAGTTTAAGAAGGAGAAAAATATTATTATTATTATTAAATATGGTGAATCCAGGTGCTGCCTAAACATCACAAATTGGGTAAATATTTAGTTCATTTTTTTTGTGGCTATCCTGTATCATTCATTGTTAGCATTTTCAACATTCTGCAAGTGTAAATGTAAAACTATCTTTACTCAGATATGTATGTTAATTTTGCATATTTACTATATTGTACGTTATCACATCTGTTACTAAGTACTTCACCACTAGATGTTATTGTTTGCCATATATACAGGCTGGTACTACTATTTTTCTCCATTTTTCAATCTTCATTATTTCTACACTATATTCTCATCTCTATTGCCTTTCTCAAAGCCATTGATGCCTATTTCAGGTTTCTTCTACAGTATCCTTAGATTATAAAAACAAATTTCAGTAATTTTTATCTATTTTAATAATGTTGCATAATAAAACAACCTCTATTTGAGGATTTGAAAAACACTGAGAATTTATTTCATTCACAAGCCTGTGGAGTAATAATTTAGAATGGATTTATGTTGGCCTCTCCCATTTTCTGTTGCGTTCTTCTGCATTTGGTGGTTGGCTTGGCTGTCACCTGGGTCATATACATAACTGAATCATGTATCTCACCTCTTTCAGCAAGTTAGCCTGTCATTTCTCAAGACGGGGAGAAAAACAAGAGTCAGTATTATCTCCAAGTATTTTGTCAAGCATCTGAGTTCATCCAGTTTTCTAGTGCTTCATTGGCCAAAGAAAGTTCCATGGTTGAGGCCAGAGTCAATATTAAAAAGCACTGCCAAGGAATATTGACACAGGGAGACTTGCAAAATGGAACCGTTGATTTAATCAATACAAAATACTTTCATAAAAGTTCCTCAGTTATGCCAACATTGTTTTTTCTTTTCAAATATGATTATAGACATCTCAAGGAAAAAGAATTGCTATTCTTTTTGGTTACCCTAAAAACTGGTTAGCAAATATGCAATTTTTTCAAGTGGAAGATGTGGAAAATAGAACAATGATTAAAGGAGATGAGGACTTTGAGAAAGGTTTTCAATTACAGTGCCTACGTGGATCATGAAAGTAGCATAATCAGTGAAGTCAGGTGATGCATAGTATTAAAAAAATTAAAATCATATCTGGGCGAAGATCAAATATGATCAAGCAAGAGGTAGTTTTTGGTAAAAGCCATCACATAATGGAAAATATTTATTGAAACTATGAAATAGTAAAGTTATGGAAAAGTCTCAAATTGTTAATAAAGAAAATACAATTTTGAGTGGTCGCTGAGGTCTCTTCCAATTGTATTTTTAATGCCTGTGATTCTATTAAAAGAATAGTATGTTGATATAAAATATGCAATATATGTTCTAGTAACTTATCCTCACTATTAAAAAAGAGAATAGAAGAATTTTGAAAGAGTGAAATAAGGAGAACCATAGGGCAGGAGCGGAGCCTGAATTAGTCTGGGGTAAGTGTAGCAAGTGATGTAAGCTGTCAAAGCATTATAAAACAGCTTCAGATAAGAGATCAGCCATGGATGAAGAAAGACCATTTTAGAAGAGAATGAGAAACAGTCACTGAGAAAAGTGAAGTAATTCAACCATTAAATTAATTCTCACATGTTTACCAAAGGAATGAGGAAAAATATGCCTACACTTCTGTTTCTCAAGAAAAACGTTAAAGTCACCAAAGTGATTGAAATGCCAACTATTCAGAAAAGATCAGTGCCAAGTTTTAACCCTAATTTTGCCCTTATGAAATTTCTTTATCTTCCAAGAGAGAAACCTTAAGCCTTGCCCTTGACCCCTTGCATTCAGGTGAAGTAGCACATGAAACTGGTAAAATGGAAGCCCGAGTCACATTTGATGTGCTTCCATCTGTCTGAGATCTTTCTGCCCACAAAACAAAATAGCTCTTCCTAAAATTGAATGGAAAAGAACTGGCTGCATGCCAGAACCTGAGGCACTAATACAAATCTGTATTCCATTTTTGAAATCCTTGGTTACATAACACAGTTTTCTTGAGTTTGCTAATTGGTGATAATTTTCACCTTTACTTCTCCATCTTTAGTAAGAATACATTTTGTTTTTAAATCATTCAAAGCATGAGAGTAAATGGCAGTCTGATACAAGCAATGACATGACAAAAGGTGCACTTACTGGATTTTGACTGAGTGCACAGTTCTATAATTACTATTCCAGTGCTGCAAAGAAAGAATGGGAGTGTTACTTGTCTTCACTTATTTATAATTTCTGTAGGAAGACAGAACAAAATTATTTCACTTTGACACTTGTTTAGCGCTTAGGCACTTTATGGTTGTCTTAACATAGATATTCTTCACATTTTACATGTGAAGAAAACTGAATTGCCTATATAGTGATTATGTTTCTTTTTGTTCTGGACAGTTCCAGTGTACATCTGTTGTCTTGGTATAATTTTTAATAGCATCCTGTTTTAGTCTCCGAAGTTCTACAGTTTTGATTGTAAATTTTATGGTCACCCTGATTATCATAGTAATAGATGGCAGACTGGAGATTTAAATAAGTCTTTTGATTTGTTTTCTTTCATTGAGCATGGTATTAAATTGGATTTTATATGATGAGAATACAGAAGAAATCAGTGGCTATCTTTTGAAAGTGTATTTTAATACTGCTATTTCTAGATAATTGCTCTTTCATCTTCATGTAATCACTTTTGTTTCTGTGGCCTATGCTGTCTTCTCAGTTGTCATCTTTTCTCTCTTACCATTACAAATCACTACCTCACATTTCAGCTTCACACTGTAGAATTTCACTACTGTATTCGCATTATTGACACATCCAACACCCTGTCCTCAGTTTTTCTTTACTCTATAAAATCGCAGTCAAATCACCCTGGGACATGGATTCCTATGGAGAGTTATTTAATATCAAACGTTATCAGTAAATATTTCCAGGTTGGAAAACTGAAAGTCCAGTACACCAAAACTTCCTTTTATTCCACAAAAGCTCAGAGTAATTAGTGCTTAATCAACTTTCTTAAGTCTCTGCTACTTTTTGTTTGTTGACACTCATATTTTCTGCCAGATTATCAAACTACAAATAGCCTCACTTTTTTACATTGCAAGGCATCTGCGAAAATCAATGCAATCTCTATAATTTTTATTGTTTTTATATTTTGATAACATAGAAACAGGACCATGCATTATAGCCATACAACTTCACTTAAAACCTGTATCATAAGAGGTACTCAAAAATATACGGTGGGCCCAGTGACATACCTCAGCAGCACACTGCCTGCCTGGCAAGCGTGAGAACCTGAGTTCAATTCCTGGTACAAAAAAAAAAAAAAAAAAAAAAAAAAAAACCTTTTAAAATGGGTGTGTTGAATAAAGTAACTATGACAGAGGAATCACGGGCTCTGTCAAATTTTGTCCGTTCAAAGCTTATCATAGAGTTGCTGAATGAAGTCGATATATATGAAAGAGCTATCTGGGACAGCACTAGTTTAATGAGACTGTACCAGTGTATCAAATCCTAAAGTGAAAGAGCTTGCTTTTAACTACTATATGAAAATAAAATAGCATTCCAATCTTTGCTCAGCTATATGGGTTATTACTGTGTTTATGATTGGATTTTATAAGATGAGTAATTATAAATCTTTGTTTTCTCTCCTAGGTTCTTAGCAACTTATTTTAATTGCTAGCAAAAATAGATATGCAGTGGTTCCTAATCTTTGGGCTTATACTCCAGTGACACGTGTTGTAGCAGTGGATATCATATGTAAAATGTACCCCATAATTTACAGATAGGCAAACATATTTTCTCACTCAGGGTCTGAAAAAAATGAAATCATTTGAAAATTGCTAAATGGTAACCATGAAAATTAATGTTTTTAAATTAGATGTAGCATTCGCCAGCTAATATTTTCAAAACATGAACACCTTTACATGATAAAACACCTTATTTGTAACATTTGATTATTTTTAAAAAACTGTAATATAAGTAGACTTTTATGAAATATATCTTTTTATTTACATTGAATCTTTCAACATTTCAAATTTATTTGTAGCTCTGTAACCTTTATTAGTATTTGGTAGACATGCTTCTGCTAATGGCAGAATAGTTATTATAAACAATATAGCTAAGGAGGACATCTATAAATCCAGACAAAAAATAAAGAGAGCATTATAGTATAAATTGCACACAGAGACTTATATATTATAAGAACTACAAATTAGAGTTCATTGTTTATAAAAGAAGAGTTTCTGTTAAACAACTCAGGTATTAAGTTGGCAAGCTGGGCTATACACTAGAATAAGGATGAAAATGAGCAGATACTTTAAACAAGGACACTCAAGTCCTCATTGAATTAAGGGAAGCAAGGAAAAAATTAAATCATTACTAGAGGAAAATAACATCTAGAACCTCAACCTCTTATATCCAATTATTTGTTTTCAATAAATTATAACCAACTAAACAAAAAGAAATGATTTGACAAAAAAAAGCAAAAATACTACAAGTAGCTGTACAAGAAATTCATGTATTGGAGCTATCAATGACTATAGAATGATTATGAGTAACATAATAAAGAAGTGAAAAATATTGGTAGAGAACTAGAAACTAAAATTTAGGGAAATACATAAATTCTACAATTTACAATAAATTAACTGAAAATGAGAATTCAAAATGAGTTTAGCATTATATGGATACAAATGAAGAATGAAATAGTTAATTGGAGATTAATCCAAGATAGTACTTATTCTGAAGCACAGAGTAGCAAAAAAGAGAAATACAAGGGCTTAACATCAAGCATAGGCCTTAGAAATTGTACGTTTTGCTAAGGTATCTATCTATATCTGCTTTGTTTAGTAGATAAGACTGTACTTGGATTAGAGGAGCTGTAAATTAGCATTTCTGATTTGGAACAGGAATATAATGATATTCATTGGTGAAAAAGCCAAGAGTATGATATCATTTACCAAAGTGATACACACACATCTTAGTTCTTAGGCAGTTCTACTTTCCTTATGTAAATGAGTCACCAAAACAAACTGCATATACTTGGTTACCTGTTGCACCTCCTGATAGGATGAAGTCATCACATATGCTGGATTTCTTGCCTTCAGACCTGTATCCAAAATTGTGGTGCTACAATGAAAATGTAGAAAATCACATAGGCAAAATATTGTACATGATGTATGTATGAGTAGAGTGGAAAAAGAAAATTGGGCGTGAATAATACTGAAGAAATAACAAATAACATTATCACAGAGTGATAAACTTTGGGGCAATTTGACTATATTCCCTCTCCCTGCAAGAAGAAATGTAACTACGCTACAAAGAATGATAATAACACCCAGAACCTCTATTTTTCAGTTTATAATATCCAATAAGGTTTTAATGAAAAGTTAATCAAAGGGTATAAACCATGTCAAATTAAGTGAAACCCAAAAGAAAAATCTATCAATAGTCACAGATCCATCGGTGATCCAGATAATGAAGTTAACAGACCTAGACTTATAAGTAACTATAGTGACAATCTTCAACAATATAGACAAAAACTTGAAGAATGTCATGGAGAACTGTACAATAGAAAGAATCAAGATGATATCCTGGAAATAAAAAATGAGTAGCTCAAATTTAAGAATTTGATCAGTAGTGCTCATTTTGGCAGCACATATACTAAAATTGGAACAACACACAGGGAAGATTAGTACAGCCCCCGCACTAGGATGACACACAAATTCGTGAAGTGCTCCATGTTTTTAACAACTATTTATCTTCCTTCTCAAAGTAAAGAATAAACATGTGGTTTAAAAATTATTAAAAAAAAAGAATTTGATCAGTTTAACAGCAGATTATACAGAATAGATGAATAGTGAAGTAGAAGGTCAATATAAATTGCACAAAATTAAACATAATGGCTAAATGAATGAAACATAAAAGTTTACTAATATGTTTGTAACTATAGTCTAGAAAGAAGAGAAGTGATTTGATCAAAAGAATATTTGAAACATCAGCTATAATAATATCAACCATAGATAAGAAAATACACACACACGCGCGCACACACACACAGAGCACATCATAATACTTGAAAAATCCGAAAAAATGTTAAAACTACCTCAGGGAATTTCTTAAAGACTTCTTTTAAATAAAAAGAAAAATAAGACTAATGGTTTACTTTTCATACAAAAGATAAAAGTGAAAATAAAATAAGAGTTTTTCAAAGGACCAAAAACAAATTACAGCAAATTCATCACACAATTAACAGTGAAAATGTCCTCGACTCATATAGGCAAAATAAGACATATTTAGATAAAGAAAAGGTGAAAAATTAATGACTAACAATTTTACACAGAATATACTAAAAGGAAAGTTTTCACAAAATGGAAATATTATGTATAGAATTACAGTGATGTGAAAAAGTAAAGAATTTCTTAATAAAAAAGTAAATCGGTATTGATCATTTAAAGCAATAATAATGCTGAATTATATGACTTTAGGTATGTTTCTATTAAAATCCTTCGTGATCATATGAAAGAAGTAAACCACTAAAAGGTTTTAGTATTATTTAAGAAGTAATAATCATACTAATTATATTACATATTTATGCAAAGATGCATGCTGCAAACTAGAGCAGGCATTAAGCAACAAAAAATGATTTATTACTAGTGTGATAAATAAAATGAGGAAGCACATGATTAATCCAAAAGAAGACAAGAAGAAGAAAAAGAAGGAGGAGGAGGAGGAAGAGGAAGTGTTAGAAGAGGAGGGGAAGAAATGGAGAAGGAGGAGGGGAAGGAGGGGGAAAAATGTGTGTGTGTGTGTGTGTGTGTGTGTGTGAGAGAGAGAGAGAGAGAGAGAGAGAGAGAGAGAATATAATCTAGACAACATGTCCGAAAAGAAAGAAAGTGATATCATTAATAAATAACACATAAACTCCCAATATCAGTAATTACATTAATAAAGAATACTAAAGATTAAAAATAAAAGGGCTGGGGAGTTTGGCTCAGAGGCTTAAGCGCCTGCCCTGGCAAGCGCAAGGTTGTGAGTTCAATCCCCAGTGCCGCAAAAAAAAAAAAAAAAAAAAAAAAAAAAAAAAAAAAAAAAAAAAAAAAAAAGATTAAAAATAAAAACAAGAATATTGTCAATAAAAAGGACAATAATAGTCAAGCACATCCCACTTATCAGACAGAGATTTAAACATAAGGTTAGAAATTTAAAAATTAGAAGATGGAGGAATATACTCCATATAAAACTTACCCAAAGTATGATATTGTTACCTTAATATCAGAGATTTAAGTAAATAAATGAAAAGGAAAGAAGATACAAAATTTTTATAATAATAAAATGACAACAGGAAGAAATAATTCTAAGTCTACATTAATAATGCTGTTTATTCAATAATCATATAGATATGTATATCACATGAACAGAAGAGAAATATGCAAAATCATAATCACATTAGAAGACATTATGCTTCCTTTTCCAGGAAGTTTTCCATGACTTTTATAGCCTTCACACTTATTATTCCCTCTGCATAGAATATACTTTATTGCTAATAGTTTTCTCCGACTGACTCCCATATCTTTGCATATATTTTTCTGCCTTAGGGATATCTTTTCTTTTGGAGGGAGAGGGTACCAGGAATTGAACTCAGGCCCTTGTGCTTGCCAGGCAGGTGCTTGCACCATACACTATGTCTCCGGCCCAGGGAAATATTTTCTACCACACTAAATATCGTTATTTCTTTAAAGTGGAGAATTAGGTTATTTTCGAGTAAAGTATTCAGCAGACAACTACTTTGGGGCTTCACTATAATTTCATTATTAAATTGTAATTTAATTTTACTGTGGTTAGAGAACATATTCTGTATCATTTTAATCACTTAAATTTTGTTGAAACTTGCTTTATGGCCCAGAGTATGGTCTACATTAGTAATGCTCCACGTGCACTTAGAAATAATGTGTATGCTACAGTTTTTCAGTTCAGCGTTCTATTAATGTCACTTAGGTCATTTTTGGTAATGGGACATGCCATCAGTGCCTTACATGTATCCCTCACACTATCAGGTGCTCTGCACTACTGGCGGTCTGAAGTAACTGTACCTGGGGGTATTTTCCATTTTTGTTGCTGTTGTTGTTGTTTTTATTGTTTATATGTATAATGACATGGAAAACTTCCTGGATAAGGCAACTTGGAATACGCCATGAATAATTAACAAGACTTGACTGACAGAGGGAAATAAAAAGTACAGGCATAGCAGGCTGCTATAGATCAAAATGTCCTGTAAAATCCTCATGTGTTCAGAGATGAGGCTTTTGGAAAGTGGATTAGCCCAGTAATGAGTTCACAGCTAAAGAAGCTTAGGATGTGGAGCCTGTTTGGAGCATATCATTTCTTACCACATAGAATTCACATTTAACCAATTAACTCCATATCAATTACTCTCTTTCATTCTTCAGGAGAAAAGGGCAATAGTAAGTTGCATGTATTTGTCCTCAGGCTTGTAACATGACTGAAGAGTGCCAAGTACTGTTTGCCTCTAGAAGTCCAATTCACACACACAAATACTACAGAAAAAAAAAGAGATATAAAACATCAAATACTTTGTTATAGTAGTGAAATACTAATTAGCCCTGATCACACTTGCTTGTAGAAAGGTTTGGGTTTGAAATGGCAAGAATAGATTGAGCACTTGCTCCCCCATTCACACAGTACTCTTTTTATGATGCTAGTGTTAAAATGAAGAAGAAAAAGGCCTAACAGCTATTTTCTAAATGTCTTGTGTCCCTTTAGACATTGTCACTAATGGATTCTTCCTCAGTGAATATTGTATAAACAGAGAAAAATCCAAATCAGGTATACAGTGATGAGGCCAGGCACCCAAGCTGGGCAATAGTTTTCTTCATGCAGAAGTGGATAACCTATGGCCTGTGGGACAAATTCATCCTCTGTTTATCTTTGTAAACAAAATTTTATTGAAACATAGACACATCTTTTTTAATGAGATATCAACTATAGCTGTTTCTCATTACAATGGCAGGAGTGAGTAGCTGTACTAGAGAATGGAGAGTTTGCAAAGTTGAAAACATTTGCTCTCTTGTATTTTACCAAAAGGACTTGTCAGGGACTCGCCCAGGCTTGCCCTGGCACAGTTGTTGCTCTGAACTCCTTGCAGCTAGACTCAGGGTCTGGGCGGCATCATACTCCGGGGTACCCTCAGCCTAGCTCCCTGGGACCGGGAGGCCTCGGCCTCCACCCAGTAAAGGCAGAGGCTCCACCCGCACACCCCGGGAGGCTGCCCTCACTGACTGTGCACAGGATCTGGCTCTACCGGGTCCAGCAACTCAGTGCGACCCAAGACTCAATGTGAGCCTCAGGGGAATGCCCGGCCAGCCTCGCAGGACACAGAGGTACTGAGCCCAGCCCAGCTCAGCCCAGGAACCCAGAGCTGCTCACCAGGGACTGACCAACATAGCCACAGGGCCTTGGAGAGCTTGAGCTCCACACATCAGAGTGCAGAGCGTGCACGAGCTCCATACCTCAGGGGAGTGGCTTGTGCATGGCCCATCGTAGAGCTTGCGGGCCCCCACCCAGCCAGGACCAAGGCCCCGGCACTGTAGGCCTGGGACTCGCCCAGGCTTGCCCTGGCACAGTTGTTGCTCTGAACTCCTTGCAGATAAACTCAGGGTCCGGGCGGCATCATACTCCGGGGCACACTCTGCCTAGCTCCCTGGGACCGGGAGGCCTTGGCCCCCACCCAATTAAGGCGGAGGTGACACCAGCATGCCCAGGAGGCCGCCCTCACTGGCTGCGCACAGGATCTGGCTCTATGGGGTCCCACGACTCAGCATGACCCAAGACTAAACGGAACCCTCAGGGGAACGCCTGGTCAACTTCGAAGGACACAGAGCCAAATAGGTTCTAGAAGAAAATGACACAACGAAAGACAAGAGGCAGTCTCAGTCCCCCAGCCCACTAAGAACAAACCCAAGAGACACTGAAATGGAAGACAGTTGGAGTCACACAAATGAACTTTCTGAAATGATAGAAAATGCAGTAAAGAAACAGCTTGATGAAGTTATAGAGAAATTCAAATCAGAAACATTCTCTCAGCTAAAAAATGGAATGCGAATCATTATTAAAGAAATGCTGTGTGTATCTAAAGAAGTGCAAGATTAAAAAATAGAAGAACTTCAGAAAATGATCGAAACTTTGAATGAACAATATAAGACACAAACAAAATGCATGAAACAGATGCAAAGGGAAATGCAGGAAATGAAAAATTCCATGGAAAGTTTAAAAAACCACTTAAATGAAGCTGAAGACAGAATCTCAGATCTTGAAGACAGCATGGGAGACCATGGCCATGAAAGAAAAGATCTCCTAAAAATAGTAAGGAACCAAGAAACAATAATTCAACAACTGCAAGATGATGCCAAGAGAAATAACATAAGATTAATAGGCATAAATGAAAAGGCAGGGGTCAATACTAATGACCTACAAAGACTATTAACAGAAATAATAGCAGAAAACTATCCAAACATGGGAAGAGAATCTGAAATACAGGTAACTGAGGCATACAGAACCCCAATTAACCACAAACAAAATAAATCCTCACCCAGACATATAATAATGAGGGTATCAGAAATACAGCACAAGAACAAAATACTAAAAGCTGTCAGAGAAAAGAAACAGATCACCTACGAAGGGAAGCCTATCAGAATGACAACAGACTTCTCAACACAAACCTTTAAGTTAAGAAGAGCTTGGAGTGAAGTATTTCAAATCCTGAAAGAAAATAACTTTCAGCCCAGATTGATGTACCCTGCAAAACTATCCTTAAAAATTGATGGAGAATTAAGATACTTTCATGACAAAGAACAAATGAAGAAATTTATGGTCACCAAACCAACACTACAGGGAGTACTAAAAGACACTCTAGAAAGACACAAAGATAGTCACAATCATAAGAACAACAACAAAAGGAAACCACTAAGCAGGGCAAGTAATTAAACACAAAATGTAGAAAACCAACAACAGAAAGATATCATGACAGGGATGAGCCAGTACATATCAGTTATATCAATCAATGTAAATAGTCTCAACTCACCAATAAAAAGAAACAGACTAGCAGAGTGGGTTAAGAAACAAAACCCAACAATATGCTGTGTACAAGAAACACATCTCACTCAAAAGGAAATTCACAAACTAAAAATCAAAGGTTGGAAAACAAGACTCCATGCAACAGGAACCCAGAAAAATGCAGGGGTAGCTACTATGTTGGCAGATAATGCAAACTTCAAACCGAGAATGATCAAAAGAGATAAAGAAGGTTACTACATACTTGTGAGGGGAAAACTCCAAGAGGAAGAGATTACAATTATAAATATATATGCACCGAATATGGGAGCACCCAACTATGTAAGACACTTCTTAATAGACATGAAAAACCAAATAAACAATAATACAGTTATAACAGGGGACCTTAACACCCCATTGTCACAGAGAGACAGATCAACCAAACAAAAAATCAACAAAGATATAACAGAACTGAATCAAACTTGTGATCAAATGAACCTACTAGATGTATACCGAGTATTCCACCCATCAACATCAGAATACACATTCTTCTCAGCTGCACATGGGACATTCTCTAAAATAGATCACATACTGGTCCACAAAACATGCTTAAGTAAATGCAAAGGAACTAAAATACTTTCATCCTTATTATCTGACCATAGTGCAGTAAAATTGGAAATGAATGACAAAAAAACCTACAATAACTGCATAAACACATGGAAATTAAATAGTACTCTCCTAAATAACCAATGGGTCACAGAAGAAATTAAAGAAGAAATTAAACAATATCTACAACTGAAGGTAAATGCAGATACAAATCCCCGGAACCTGTGGGATACAATGAAAGCAGTCCTCAGAAGGAAATTTATAGCACTAAACTCCCACATCAGAAAACTGGAAAGGACACGCATAAACAACCTAATGCTGCACCTCGAACTTCTAGTAAAAGAAGAGCAAGTCAAGTCCAAAGCACAAAAAAGGGAGGAAATTATTAAGATTAGAGCAGAAATTAATGCAATTGAAACTAAGAAAACAATACAAAGAAT
>RJWM01029804.1:0-24058 GCA_004363535.1 Dasyprocta punctata | reverse complement strand
GTAGAGTTTAACATAACCACAGAGCGTTGGTGGCGAATAGACAGTAGGGGACAGGGGAAAAGGCAGAGTGGGAACCCAGCTGGGGGGTCCCTGTGACTATCGAGGGGAGGGATGACAACGGCTGTGGCAGGGTGGTGAGAGTGGGCATGCTGTGAAGTGGCCAAACGGCGAACCTGTTTAGAAGAAACGTCAGCAGACTTTGGTGATGGATTGAATGTGACTGTGAGAGAAAGAGATGGCTCCAAGGATTTTGGGTTTAACAGCTGGTGGAAATGGAAAAGCCATTACTAATATGGGGAAACCTGAAAGAGGATTAGATCTGAATGGAAAAACAAGAGTTTCGTTTTGATTTATAATCCCAACACTCTGGGAGGCTGAGGCAGGAGGATCACAAGTTCAAGCACAGCCTGGGCAAATTAGAGACTTGATGATACCTTGGCTCAAAAGTAAAACAAATAAGAAAAGGGCTGGGTATGTAACCCAATGCCAAGGCCCTGAGTTCAATCCCCTACATGGGAAAAAAAGAAAAAAGAAAAGAAAAGAAAAAAAGATGTAAGTGATTGGAAATAAAAGCTTGGAAGTAAGCAAAGATGTTGGAGTTGAAATAAATTTGGGAGCCATTAGCATATAGATAATATTTTAAGTCAGGGTACTAGATGAAATTACCCAGCAAGTGAATGTTGATAGAGACAACAGTCAGGTCTGAGGATGAAAACTGGTAGCCTCCTATGTAGAGATCAGAAGAGACTGAGAAAGAGTAGCCCCTAAAGTCTCCATGGAAATACAGTGGAGAAAGTGTTTCGGAAGAAGCGACTGCTTAGACCAAATACGACTGCTGAGCTGGGTTAATGAAGACGTAGCGCTGAGCATCAGTTTGGTTGTAGAAGGTCTCCAGAGGCCTCATCGCAGACAGTCGTGGAGCGTGAGATTGATAGCTGATCTGAGGCCAACTTGGGAAGGTTAAAGATAAGTGGAAATAACAAGATATGCACATCTTTTTGGTAGTTTTGTTGTGAAAGAAAAAGAGAATGACAACCACAGGGGAGATGTGGGGCTGAGAGAAGCACGTTTTAGAGAAAGATGTATGTATCAAAGCAAATGAATGGTGTGATTGGAAATGATCCAGCAGAACAAAAAAACATTAAGTAGAAGGGAAGAGTCTGCAGCTGCACGACTGTGTCTTACACCGGCGAGGAAGAATGGGTTTCTGTGCCAGGCAGAGGGCTCGGCCTTTGCTAGGACGGTACCAGGGCACAGACGCAGGGGAGAACTGGCCCAGGGCTGGGAAAGTGCAGGTCTTCGCCTGATTGCTTCTGTTTGCTCTGTGAACCAAGAAGCAAGGTCAGAGGCTGGGAGTGAGGATGCAAAGTGTGGGGGATCTGAAGGGAGGTGAGAAGAAATGAGAATGTTCAGAAAAGTGGCAGGATAAATAAACAAGTGTGCATTATTACAATTTGCCACAGAGCTGGAGCTAGTTCTCCCTGGAGACTAGGAAGGGACCCGTCGGTGACACGCGTTCCCCAGCCATGTTCCCTTTCCAAGGTAGACAATAGAGCGGTGGAAACACTGGGCTGTGGCCCAGGGAGGCAGAGGGAGTGAAGAGCTTCACACCCACGAGCGCCGTGTGCAAGGTGAGCAGGAGGCTTTGTCTCCACTCGTCTGCGTGTAGTAAGCCCCAAAACGCATGGCTTTCCAGTCTCTGAAATTTGTCCACCGTGAGTGTAATGTCAGTTTTAGTGACTTCATTCAACGCCTTCCCCTGTGCCACCAAATGTCCTACTCCTGGCATGGTCATGGTCCAGCTCTAGTCCACAGCCGGCTCAGTGATGGAATGCAGAGACAGTCCTTACTCCGCGAATCCTCCTCGGCCCCGTGCTTCCTGCAGCTCCCCATCCTTTTCTCTTTTCCACAGATACTTTGGTTCCTTAAAAGTAACCAGAGCCCTTGGAGGTTCCTGGAGCATTCTTCAGCTCTTTATCGACAGGGTGTAAATGCCAAGACCTCTGCCATCAAGTTGCCACATGATTTCATTTTCTCAGTGCCTGTAGATCCCATAGTTCCTGGAAAATGTGAGGAATAAATAAAGCAGATTACTTACTTACATTGTTACAATGGAGATCCACTCTTGCGTTTATATAGTGATAGACTTAGGAATGTCAGAAAGTTTTCCTTTTTTTGAAAATGTTTGTCCCCATTAAGGTTTTATTTTCAGTGTAGCCATGATACCCCTATTCTGTGAACTGAGAGTCAGGGACTCATCGCCCAGAAATGACCCTTTTGTCATTCTGAAACTTAACATGTTTTTGTCCCAAATTAACTGGAATTTTACAGTGTCTTACATCCAATAGACAGTAATGTGAAATTGGAATCATAGACACTAGCCTTATGCTATTGCCCTAGGGTTAAACATCCAAGTCATAAAATTGTCATTGTGATTTTTTCAACTGTCTCTAAAGTTTCTCTTCCTATGTGCCCAAGCAGCTAAAATCATGTGTGCTTGCTTTCTGCTAGGGCTTGGAATTGTGCATTTTGTCACCATATCAACTGTTTCTTGTGTTCGTGCCAGACAAACTTTCTCTTCAGAAACTCAGCTCTCTCCCAAGTGCTGGAAGTGAGGCCAGGCTGGCAGACAGTGGTGTTGCTCTATGGTCACTGCAGCTTCACTCCTAAGGCTGACCCAGCCAGGCCTGCAGTCTCAGTGCTAATCCTCCTCTATTCCTGGAATGAGCATGACTTCAGTGATGATTCGGTTGCAGGCTCGACATAGATGCTGCTGTGTGAGTGAAGTCAGAGGAGCAGTGGGAAAGGGAGCAATGGGGTGACAGTGACTGACGTAGCTATGCCCAGGGGGCAGAGAGGAAGGAACTCCACAGAGGGGTTCGTGTCTATGCCAGGAGCTTGGGCTGCTGCCCCCGAGCACAGGGCAGCTCCTGGCCAAACTTCAGAACTAGGAAACCAGCATAGTTAGAGGCCAGGAAAGAGGTGTTTCTCTGGATCGAGGGTGATTCTGCTCACTCTCACACTGGCACTGTGCAGGGTAAAGCCCCAGTCAGCGATGACAGAAGAGTCATGAAAAGCCCATGATCCACTTAAGCAAGCAGATGCTGTTAGGACCATCCTCTCCTCCTTCTTACCTTGCTGTCACAGTGTAGATTGCTCACAGATTGGAAGGGACTGTCTGGAAAAAAGGACTATCCCTGCATGGGAATTGAAGAACAGAGGCAAATACAGATGAAGATGAGGGGTGGGGAAGGAAGGACCATAGAGGGCTGTCCCAGTTCCCACACAGCCTCATGAGTAACTTTCCACCGTGCCTCACGTGCAGTGGAACGTTTCTACCACAGCTGCGTTCCCACACCTTCCCAACTGTTATGGTTTGTGTTTGGATGGCCCCCCCAAGTCTCATGCAGTCATGGAGGTGGCTGAATCTAGCATTTGTGATTGGCTTATTGTCTTCTGCTGGGATTGGCAGTATGAGTTCTGCATCTGCCCAGGGGTGCCGGCATACAATGTAAGGGCCGGAAGGAGGCGGGTTTCCTCTTTTGCCCTTTCACTCTTGCTGCTTGTGGCTGCCATGCCCAACTGCTCCTCAGTCACACCACCCTGCCTTGGAGTCAGCTGAGTATGGACTGAAGTCTCCAAAAACTGTAAGAAATAAACCTTTCCTTCCTTTATTTTGGGTGTCAGGTATTTTGTCTCAACAACGAGAGAAAAGTAACTGAGACACCAGCTCTTCACAAATACTCTTTCTAGTGGGAGATTCCTCCCACAATCTTCATGGCATTGTGACACCAGCACACATCTCTCAAGTGCTTACCATGCACCAGACATGAGGCTAAGTGCTGAGCACAATGATTTCATTTAATTTCTACAGTTGTGAAACAGGAGTTATTATCCCCAGTTTAGAGAGGGAAAAAAGGCACAGAAAGGGTAAGAAACCTGTTAGTGTTTCACAGGGAATGAACAGCTGGATCAGGATTTGATTCTGTGTCCATTTGATTTCAGGAGCTCCTCTATTTTATCTTTGAAAAGGTTTTTAAATCTTATTTAATTCCACTGGATCTAAGTGCTGTGAGGGCAAGGGCTATGTCTCACATGTAACACTTTCCCCTGGAAACTAGCACAATACACCCGTATTGTAAATAGTTGTTAAAATGATGAATAAAAAGTAAAATAAAGTGTAGTTACAGGCTCCAGATGTTCACTGCGGACATGTGGATGTTTTGTTATGGTTCTCATTCTCAGGGAACATGATCCTCAGCCCTTCCACAATTTGGTTTGAGCAATAATCTGAATGACAGATTTGGGGTAAGCTTCCTTCCTCTGAGATCTATACCCACATATCTAACTACCAACTTGACATGGCCATTTGGGTGCCTAGTGAGTTTCTCAAATTTAGCATATGTTAACTTCCTCACCTTCTCCACCTTAGTCAATGGCTGTGCTAACCACCCACTTATCCAACAAGATTGTGAGATACCCTGGATGTCTTTCTTTCCTTCATTCCTTATTTCCAATCCAGTTAATGGTAAATCCTTTACAGTACATCTTTGGACTGTGCGTATCTTGCTCTACTACCTACTCCAAGACAGTATCGTTCTCCATATGGATCTTGCAGTAGCCTCCTTAGCTAAAGGGTACATGGTTTTGAGTATGGCTTCTGAATCTTGGTATACTCTCATGAATTCCTGTAAAAGGCAGAAGATGTCGTGTCAGGAAACTAGTTATGGCTGCACACAGTGCAGGAATTAAGATGGCTTCATTTGAGTTGGTTCATGTTAGTCAGTGCATGTTGGAGAAGATGTAGGCAGGACTCAGTGATCAGAGAGTCCTTTGCTTCATTAAGGGAGATTGCAGCTTTGTCCCCAGACAGGGAGTTTGCTGTGAATCCCTGTAAGAGGATATCTCATGAGTAAGTATCTGCCTCAGCTTGTCTCAAATTCCCAGATATCGTGAAGCCATACTGATAGCTCAAAAGTTGTGCCTCATCACCTTAGGAGCTGAGAGCTTGGTGGAGGTGTGTGCGTTGCTTGGGGGAGTCTGAGTTGATCTGCTTGTTCTCCTTATGTCATAAGTTACAGACTGGAGGCAACTCTGGTCTCAGGGCATGGACTTTCTGGGAAAGAGCTGGTGGCATACCCGTCTCTGAACAAACACTGCCCACTGCCACATACACATCACTCATCTGTGGATACACCTCTTCCCCTCCCCCACACACCCATAACTCTCAGGCCCTCTGGGCTGGGGCCTGCTTGGTAAAGCCTGAACAAAGAGCAATAAGGAGCAGTGTTTTTCATACACAGCAGAGTGTACAGCACCAAAGCCTGAATGGCAGGGACAGGGGAAGCAGACCTCACAAACAGGGAAGGGAATAAGATGCAGAGAAATGAGGGCGAATGGAAGAAAAAACGCAAAGCAAATCTTACATTTCAGAATTCTTAAACATGGTTGTGCTGCAAACAGGAGCTCCTTCTTCACAACGAGCACAACTTTTTGAAGACAGGGGTTCTATTTGGGTCATTTTGTGTCCTACGCTCCACACTGGCTCCTCATGTAAACTTATCAAAGCATCGCTGCGTTCACCAGAGCCTCGGAATCACACAGGCCAGTGTGAAAGATTCTAGGCACATCTCTGTGCTAGCCGCCATCAGGGGTCCTGGGAGGATGGAAAATAACTTCTACATCAAGGTGGCTCCAAGATTATTCATGTCTGGTGTGGAGATGATTATCAGAGGGAGAAACTTTGCAGTGAGTCTCTCAGGGACTTCTCTGAGGAAGGTGTTTATAACACATTTTGCAGACTGCTTCTATAAATCCCAGGAGTGTTGGTAATTTTTCATCAAAAAATAAGTGAAAATGAAGCAATTTAGTTGTGAGAACGTCCTTGCATTTCTACTGGGTGATTCTAGTTGTAATTTGATTGTGAATAAATTTTTACCGTTTGCATTAGGGTATGAAGAAAAACACACTCTGATGCTTTATAACCAAGGTCAAAACATGTTAGCACTCAGAGGACAAGGGAAATTCTTCAAAATGGCTTGGTCACTGTTCTGGAGAACATAGAAAACTTTTCATCCCTAAAAAACATTGACCTTGACCCGTTCTTGGCCTTTGTAGTGCAAATACTGGGTTTACAGGCATTTGGAGGTTCATAATTAGCTTTGTGCTCCTTGTGAGTGGGAAGCCAATGCTCTGATTCAAGGGTCTGAAGTTTGGGATGGGGCGCCTTTCAAACACTGTGTTTTTCTTTTGTTCTTTAACAATTAAAACAAAACCAAATGCAAGCTTTGAAATAAGAAGACCAATAAGAACAAGGGATTAGAATAACAATAGCTAGTGCTTATTAAGTGCTTATTAGGTGCCAAGAGCTATGCTGTGTTTTAAGTTGTTTAATATCCACAACAACCCTATGCTTAGAGATGAGGAGGTCTAGGAAGCAAAGTGAAACAAACGGCCCAAGGTCGCTTGGCGTAGCTACTCTGACGCCAAAGCAGAACTCTTGCTCAGGGGATACTGTTTATAGTTAGTGCCACACTCAATGCCAAGGTGGGAAAACAAGGCTTTGCATTTTGTGCTGAGCTCTGGGACCTCGGTCGCTGATAATTTAGCCCAGCTAGGGGAAAAAAACTGAAACAGAAATATCTACCCCGTGTCTTCTGCTGGCTGAAGGCCAGACTGATGGAGCCAGTTTGAAGGGAGCTTGAGATTTTCCCTTTTCATGGCCAGATCTGTTTTCGATTGAATCTTCCAGCTGGTCTTGATTTACAGAATGGTGCTCAGTTTTCCAAACAAGCCGTGCTCTGGCATTTCAGAATTCCATTCCAACAAATGCTGGTTTGCCTGTGCCACAATTCCCATAGTTCTTTTTTTCTTTAAAAGTGGAGCATAACAACTCGCTCTCATTGTTGCATGTTGTAATATTTTCATGTGCAATTTTCTCCTTCAGTTCGTTGCTCCCTACAAAAGACTTTGTGGCTATGATTAGAGTATTATGTTTGTAATAAAAAACAGCTGACTTCATGGATTTTTACATTTTACCTTATTTTCCAGCTGGGTCTGACTTTGGCTTGTCATGTTAGGTGGAGGAGGAGGTGGTGCAGCATAGAGGGGGTGGATAGTGCCGAGGCATTGCACGTGTGGCCAGTGTTAATCATAAATAGCTCTGGAGGAGAATGGATAGCTTCTCCCGGGGCCACACTCCCTGAGCTGAAGAAGGTTTGCAGAGGGCAAACATACAAAAGGGGAAAGGGAAAAGATATCAGGGAATGTGTAGGTTATGATACCAAAGCCACCGTTTTGTTGAGTGCTTGTTATGTGCCTGGCACTGTGCTGAGTACTTTATATGATTTATTTATCTAATTTTCACTGCAACCTTTGCATGAGATGACCGAATCCAGGGAGAATAAGGGCGTGATGTAAACAGGGGAGGGGCTTCAAGAATGAAGCTAGAAACCAGGGTACTGGTCATAGCCTACTCTTTCTTTCACTGGGCTTTACTGCATATATGAAGTTCTAGTTGAAAAGTCAAAGACTCCAGCCCAGGGCCACTCCTGTGGTTTTCTGAAGTTTCCACTGGGAAGATGAACATTGTCTGGGATGGACACCCCTCCCTTAGTCTGAGAAGATCTCTTATTGTAAGTGCCCATCTCTTTAAATATGTTTTCCCTACACTTCTCCCTTAAACCCCTGGGGAATTGAAAGAGGTAAGGTGTTCCTTTTTATAGGGTCGTCCTATCTGAGAAGTATGTGCCGAACTGGAGTCATGGAACATAGGCGGCCTCTGCTATGTAGTGTTCTATAGTAGAACAGTGGCAGTTCTTAGTATAGTGAGTCATTAGGGTGACCTCTTGGTCCAGATCCTGACCTAGAAAGTGAATTCCCTGTGAGTTATTTAGGATTGCAGCCATTCAGATCTCTAATTGGATTTCTTATGTTTCTTATAAAACTTTTCTATCTGTCATTGGGTAGATGAAGGAAGATATCCCAGAATTCTATGTTGACCTGGAAGAAAAAAAAAAGAGAAATCTTCATTTTTCTTTTCTTTTTCCTTTTCTCCCTCCCTCTCTCCCTCTTCTATCCTTTCTTCCTTCCTTTTGAGGTACAGTATTGCTATGTTGCTCATTCTGGACTCCAACTTCTGGATTTAAGTGGTCCTCATGCCTCAGCCTCCCAAATAGCTGGGACTACAGGCACGTGTCACTATATGTAACTAATAAGGATAGATTTTCCTTCTTGCTTTCTGGTGCTGTGTGGCTGACCCCTGGGGCAGCTGGTTTACCCCTTGGCTCCTTGGGGCCAGGGATTTAGCTCAGTGGAGTAAGCACCTGCCTGGCAAGTGCAAGGTCGTGAGTTAGATCCCTAGTACCAAGACAAAAAAAAAAAAAAAAAAAAAAAAAAAAAAAAAAAAAAAAAAAAAAAAAAAAAAACCCAAACCCAAACCCAAATTCTTGATTCCTGTAGCCTGCTGGTCTTACTTGTATCTCCACCCTCTTGGTTATTGGGTTTAACCTTAGCAAGTAATGTTGGTTTAATTTGCTTTCTTGTCACTGGGACAAAAAACCTGATACCTGCAATATAAAGGAGAAGAGGTGCATTTGGTTCACAATTTCAGAGGGGTCAGTCCTCAAATGGCTGGCTCTAAGGCAGGAAAAACATGGTGAAAGGACCAGGTGGGGAAAAGCTTCTTAACCATGACAGTCAGAGAGCAGAGAGAAAGAAGAAAGAACTGGGGAAGAGGGCACACAATTCTAGGGTGTGTCCCCAGTGACCCCCCTCTCCCATCCAGGCTCCACCTCTGAACTACTCACTCAGCTGTGAACTCATCAGAGGACCAATTCACGGATGAGTACATCAGCCCATAATCCAGTCAGCTCCTCAAAGCCCCACCAATGAATACATGAGGCCACTGGAGGACAGTTTAGATATAAACTATGATATTAGGGTATCTTATATAAGTTAGAAGGGGGATTTCAAAGTTAGACGCTGCATGTACAATTTTAAAATTTTTCCTTTAGTTTTTTTTTTCCCTTTTCCCTTGTGTTGTGGCAATGACATTGAAAATTGATGAGATTATTCTTGGCTAAAGCCTATCCTGTAATTTTTTGTGATTATTCCAAATTTTGTGCAATAGAACTCAATTTTTAAGGTGAATGTATGGGAACTTAATGGTTTGCAGTTTGGATTTCTTATAGAAAGAAACCAGAATGATTTTTATATTCTTTTTGGCTCTTTCATCATAGGTTTGGGCACAGATTTACCATATTTTCTTGACTTAGTGAGTTATTTTCTGTCCCTTCAAAAAATGTTTATGTCTGCTTCTTTATTTCTAGAAAGGAAAAGAAAACATCTTGATTCTTTCCTTAGTGAGCAAGCTATTCTTTAAAATCAATAAACACTAAGTCTGATGCTGCTCCTCAATGTGGTTTTTCTATTGACGAGATTACTGCTCTGTCTTCAGGGCTGGGGTCCTCTCTCCAGGGACACCGGGCACTTCCTCCTGGCTAATATGTTTACGTTTTGGTAATCTCTTCACTCGGGTTGTTTAGGCTACTGGCTTGAGGTACAAAGGGCAAGGCTTTCCCCCCAGGCCAGGATACCTGTGTGTGTAACATGTTCTCCCCAAAATGAAAGAAGAACTTTATCTACCAGAACTTTTTCAAGTTTATTTAAAGGGAACCCCAGAAGGCTACATGCTTTGTTCTCAGAGCTTTAGAAATGATTAGGTGACATGGGACAACACAGCACATTCTGCACAGTGAGCTCTGCAGCCAGGTAGCTGGAGAGGGCTTAAATTTGGGGGGGTCACACTTTCCTGGGGAAGCTGAGGAACAGGCTTTCAGGCCAGTGAAGGTGAATAATGAACAAAATTATGGTTAAGGACTAAAGACTGAGGGAGGATAGGAGACATTTTAGAAGTTCTACTGGGTGTGGGATTTCAAAGACAAGTACTGAAACCTAAATACAATTTCTGGAAAACTTTTTAGTTAGTATCCTATATAAGACTCTGAGGGGACCCGTTTTTATAATATGTACCATATTGTCCAAAGTTTATGAAGGGGGATTTCTATTACTTTTTAATGTAACTCTTAGCTGACACTGAACCACATGGGCTTTGGGAATTACTTAGGTTAAATTATATATTTACAAAATATAAAAATATTGTTTAGTAAAACATCAACTCATTAATGTCAACTGATCACAGTAGCATAGAATTTAAAGATACTTTTGTGAACGATTGAAAGCAATAGACATAAGTATTGCCTATTGTCAATTGTTAGGCATATTCTGTTGAGATTTGGGGGACAGTTTAATAAATAGACAATTGAGAGAGCTGTGCAGGATTAAAGAGACCAAAAAGGAGAGTCAGGTAGGTCGGGGACCAGCAGCACTGAGAAAGTGGCTCCCGGGACAGAGTGAGGAGGACAGGAAGAGTTTTACTGGGACCTGTTAAGAATTCACTGTATGGAGGAGGAGTTTGCACAGGGGCTGCAGAGAAAGAGTAAGCAAGCTACGGCCAGAATTGTGATTGGGAGAGAAGTACTCTTTTCTGTCCTGCAGTTAGGCCCACTGACTGAGCTCTACAGACCCCAAAGCCCAGAGAATTTAGATAATGCTGTCTGTGTCAGTTCAGTGGGCTGGGTGGGCACAGAACAGACAATGGGTATGGAGTGGCCTCCAAAAGGACAAAAAACAGCACCCTGTGTCTCACGGTAGTGAACTTTGACTCCTTTTGAAGAACAACCCTTGATTTTGGAATCTTTCTGGACACGTCCAGGCTCTGTCTAGACAGAGCTTTCAAATCATTATAACTCTAGATAACACAACAGGCTACGCACTTCCTAGTTTTTCTTCTGTGGAAACAATAGTTTTCAAAAGTTTTCCTGCCTTAATGTATGTGAATGACAGAACACAATAACAGCAAACATTAGTAGTGCTAGTATCAGCAGAGGGCAATTGTTACTGAGAACTGTGGCCTAAAAAGGTATAAGAGAACCCCGTGAAGTGTTGGTGTGCCTTTTAGAAAAGCCCTGCCAAATGATTCTGAGAAGCTTTTTTGCTACTCTAAGAGTTACTGGGCTAAAAGCTTCACTCAGGAGTCTCAGGATGACAGCATCTTTCTCATTCTG
Organism: Dasyprocta punctata; assembly: GCA_004363535.1. Taxonomy (NCBI): domain Eukaryota; kingdom Metazoa; phylum Chordata; class Mammalia; order Rodentia; family Dasyproctidae; genus Dasyprocta; species Dasyprocta punctata. The sequence goes on along the minus strand of RJWM01029804.1, from coordinate 12,932 downwards.
AAAGACAAGTAGAGCTTTTCATCAAAACGTTTGGTCTTCTGTATGTGGCAATAGAGGAAACTCTTGGAAATTTGGATTTAATTCTCATTCTGTGTAGTTGTGGGCAAATAAATTAAGGTCCTGGAGCCTCAATATCTTAATCTCTAGTTTGACATCACTATACCTTCTTTCCGGGGTTGTTGAAAGAATAACATCAATTAAAAGTGCTTTGTAAATGGGAAAATGCTATTTGTTAGTTACTTGTATTTTACTACAATCATGATGTCTACTCAAATGTGGTAAAAAGTTGTTTGTTCCAAATAGCCACAGACTGAGAGACACAATCATTTGTGGGACCACCCCTGGTTGAGTTCTTTGCCTTATTCCTTTACCAATAAGATATAGATCTTACTCTGATTTTTGAAATTCTGAGTTTAAGTGAAGCTAGGTTTTGAATTAATTTTCTTTTCTCTTTTTTTATGTGCCAGGAACTGAACTCAGGGCCTCACACTTGCCAAGCAGGTGCTGTGCTACTGAGCTATAATCCCTGGTCCTCATTTTCTTATTTACAAACACTTCTTGCTTCCTTTGGGTTTTACAGCCTAACATTTCTCAATAGTTTCTCACCTCTTTTATTTCAGACTTCAAAATATATTTATGATAATAAAAGTAAAATGACCATCTTGTCACATAATGAGATTATAGGAAAAGTCATACTCTTAATTTGTCTTTAGGTTGTTAAATTACTTCTACAATTAATGAGGCAATTGTCCTTAGAATTTATTCCCTTTTGTAAAAGTATTACAGGTACTTGTTTACTGTAACAATAAAATTGGAAAGTTAAAGAACACTGAAAATGTGAACAGTCTTCCAAAATAACAGTCAACCTTTGAGACTATTTTTGTTCCATCTTCTCCCCTCCTTATGCATATATTTTAATAGTTGTAAATATCTCCATATCCTACTTTCCTCAGGCCTTAGATCATGAGTATTTCACATTGCTGGTACATATTTTCCATTGACAATTTTAATGACTGTGTGACAGTCAATCATATAGATACATCTTAGCATTAGACATTTAGGCGACTTTTTTCTCTTACATCCTAATAATATATTAAATCAAATTGAATAAGAATAGGGGGAGTTAAAGAATGAAAGAGAAACTTGCCTCCATCTTCTCATGATTTCCTCATGTTTTACCTGTTTCACTTCCATGTCCTATTAGAATTTAACTAATTTATCCTTGGAAATTCTGACACTCTGACAGACACATCTCTTTTGTTCCTGAAAACCTTCACAAAACTGCAGTACCACTTTGGCAGAGGCCAGTGAGTCAGAGGAATGTGTTATTTTTGGAATGTTTTTAGAGGAAATCTGAACTCCGAAGTTTGAGTTTGACAACTTCTTATTTTATTTTATTTTATTTTATTTTATTTTATTTTACTTTTTGATACCAGGGATCAAACTCACAACCTCGAACTATTTTATTTTTTTTTAAATACAAACCCCACTTACAAACATTGATACAGTACTGGGATTCTAGATGGCTTGTTTTCATTATTTGAGGAAAATTTTTTTCCAAGATGTCTAAAATATTGCTATGAATTCCAAGAGGCAGGAAAAGTTAGGGAGTTTAGAGGTTCTTTACATAGGAATTTTACCTGACAGGCCTGCCATGTTTTTCCATCCTAACACAATAGACATGACTTATCAATCTCTCCCCACAGCAGCTGCAGGCTCCTTCCTAGGATAGCATTGCCATAGTCATGAGCAATGCCTCAGAGATAGTTCAGCAGAACAAGCCTCCTCATCAGCAAGAACTCACTCAATCTTTTATTTCACAGACAAGGAAACTGAAGCATTTTAGATTCAGTGCAACAAAAATAATGTTTGACTTGTTGAACATCTGTGGAGGGTTACATTTTAATGGGATATGCAGGTGATTTGCAAACACATTTAAGTTTAGGAAGCACTGATCTAAAACACTGGGTGGAAGATACAACTGGAACAAACAGGTCCAGAGACAGGAAGCCTGGCAGTCACAGGCAGGATCCCAGAGGAACCAGTACCTCAGAGAGCGAAGCCCAAGTGGGGAGCTTGTTCTCAACTTCTTAGGTTCAGAAACTTAATTTTGTTAATCACACAGTGAAAATTAGCTCCCAGGAGACTTGGTCTTTCTAAAGAAATTCAGAAGGCATTGATGTGCAAACCAGAATTTCTATGTACTAAATTAAATGATAGTACAAAATTATAGAATAATTTGCAGTCACACACAATTCTAGGGTCTTCTTTTTGGTGAGTATCTTTGAATAAGTACCTAAGCAGAAGGCCTAAATGTCTCTTGATCAAAATACTGCAGCATGATCCCAGTGACAGAAGACATTACTGAAAAGTGGTTTCTTTGTTCTTCAAGAGAGGGTTGTTTGTTCTTCAAGAGAGCTTGACGCAGTACCTTTAAAATTTTTTTCATCAAAGCCATCTTTGCCTAATGTCAGGAAGTTTTCATTTTTATCAGTTGCACTTTAGTGGTTTTACTAATATTTGCAGATCTTGTAGTTCCGAAAGCAACATCCTTAAAAGTTATCTCATAAGGCTGTCTGTTTCTATAGCTGTCTGAACTTCATCATATGTTCATTTTCATTGACTCCATACTCTAAGAAGATTCCTTTTCCAACTTGATAATTTCTAGGAGTTTCTTGCTATAGCTCCTAACAAATCTTGGTTCCTTACTGGTGTGGGACAAATTCCTTAACCTATAAGTATTTAAATTACCTGTTTGAAAAGTAGTGGTGGTGAAGTTGGAAAGATTTACAAAAAAGAATCAGTGTCTGAGCTGCAAATGTATTTGCAGAGAACAGGGTAAGGATGTTCTTTAAATCAAAAGCATTATATTCTCTGCCAGATGGGAGAAAGTACAGTCTGTAACAGCCATGAAGGGCTGTGTTGGGTCTATGTGTTGCTCTTAACTCCACTGAAAGCCAGACCTCTTGGTTTGCCAAGAGCAGCTACTTTAGACTAAAATGCTACTTTAGACTAGAAAGCCGTTGGGGATGCTATAAATTTTCTGGGCATGCATCATTCCAAACACTTCCCAGTCCTGCTAGAGGGATATCATTCTACCTAACAAGAGAGTAGCAAGGCACGACTCTTGGAGAGATGTGTATATTACACTACATTTATTTCCATAATCAAAAGACAATCCTCACTATTTTATGTAAGTGGATAATAAAAACCTTCAATATTTTACAATTCTTTTCCTCTAATTACTTCTGGGACACAATTACAAACTTACTACTGCTTATTTCATGAAGAAATCCATGATGTCGATGCCCTCGTTTAGCTTCCAAGGAGCTTCCGATCAGATCCAGAATTTAAGCAGAAAACTCACTTGATCAGTGATGATGTAACATCAGTCAAGTGTCTTTCCCAAATACATGCAGATTTTATGTTTCCTAGGGCTTCAATTCCATAATATCACTTTCTTTTTCAGTTAGGTGGACACATAGATCACTTAACCTGAGTTTTAGGACTGGGTACACTGAGCTGCAGTCACAACCCAGGGTCAGAAAAGAAGCTTGCCTCACAACCAGTCAGTGAGTGCAGCATATGAGGCTTAAAATGAGACTGTACAGCAAGGGTTTTGCAAAAGTTACAAGTCTCAAAAAACAGAAGGATATTTGTACTTAAATGTTTTTATATCTTTGGTTTCTGCCAAGTTGTTCAGGAACCAGTGGATTCTTTTTCTAAAGCTGCTTTAGGAAATACATTGTTGGAAGACATTGTTCCTGATCACTGGACCACAGTAGAATTATTTTTTTTTTCTCATTCTTAACACATTTGCCTTTTCATCTTTAAGGGAACAATTTCAGCCTCTGAAGTTGGACCCATGCCTTTATCGTCCTCTTCACATGTAATGATGGCCAGTCTTTTCCGTTACTTTATCTGTTGCCATGAAATTCTAACCATTTGAGCACAAGTTTCTCAGAAAGTCCAATTTACCCATGGAGCTCCTCTGAATCTTCATAGCCCTTTCATCACGTATTATCTGTTCTAAGCACTGCTGAGATTGACCACATGCCATTTATCTTGCTTTTGAATGGCTTAGTATGTGTACAGCTCTCAGCCGTATTAGTTAAAAACAAGATGCACTCTTTCACTCTTGTTTCAAGTATATTTTATGATAACTATGGAAACTATACTGTAAAAATAAGATTATCAGATGTATATGAAACTGGAAGTCTGTCAATGGGACAAAATATTTGAAATCTGGATTGTTACAGAAAATCCAGAATGCATTGTTTCTGTGTTTGTGTTGCCACCTTATACTCCTGCTGCAGTCCTTCACCTATCTGCTTTGCTTGATCTTGAGCAATTTGAGCTTAATGAAAAATACTTATCCTTGTACTGTCAGTGTTTGCTATGGCTGCCAACAGTGTTACCCATTTTTAGCTTCTGTGCCACACACTGCACTAAGTACTTTACATTCATCATTTCAATTAATCTTCACAGACTCAATCTTCATCTGATGATAAGGTTCACTTACCTTCATTTTAAAAACGAAGCATTATCAGTGTATAAACAGAAGGTGCAGAAATTATTTTAGAAAATGACTAAATCAATACTGAACTGATAATTGCCCAAGACATTCACATGGGAATGTTTCTCTTACACCAACTAGAAAAAGAAGTTAGAGACTCAGATCCTACCCCCGCACTTTCTCCCTCTTTTCAAAGTGGAGCAGGAATTGTGGGAATATGAATGCTCACTTTGATTCTATAGTTACTTACTAATATATTGCTTTCTGTGTGGCATTTTTCTTTTGAAATAGTGTTATGGCTTTTATCTAGATGCCCCTCCACCAAAGACTCATGTGCTCATAAGTGTGGCTTTGTGAGAGGGTTGTATCATGGAGGTGTTGATACTGATTAAGGGTGCATGATAACTGGATTAACCCACTGATTGGTTTAGCATAATTCTGAATGTGGAGAATGGGAAGGCCTACCATGGGCATACATGGCACCAACCAGAAGGCCTATAGCCTGGATGGGGTGAATGAAAAGGGAGGCTCACTCTTTGCTTCCTCCTGCCTGCCATGCCATGGACTGTTTCCACTTTGCCATGCCACCCTGTCTTGGAGCCAGCCGACTATGACGTGAACCTTTGTTGACTACTTCCTCAGTGATAGAAATGCTCATCCTTCTTATATTACACTAAGGAATTGTTGTTCCTAGTTCCTGGGGGAGAGGAAAAATGACTAAGGAGAATCAAGTGATTGTGAAACTATCTATGTCATTGTTCTATTTAAGTATGCCTTTGACATGTATATAGGGTACTGGATTCATTTAGTGAAACATAAATATCACAACTAAATGAAATTAAATCTTGGAATTGAAAATTGATATTCCATAGAAGAAAGAAAGAAGAAAAAAATGTTTAGAAAATGTATATTTCATGTATTTTGTGATTAGAAACTATTTGATCAACTTGAGAAGTATATTAGGGGAACAGAATTTGCAAATAATTTATTTTTGTGGATCAGACTGTCACTTGATAATTTACTTTGCTGGAAAAAACAAATGACACATTTTAAAATTATAGCAGCTGCAGGCAATACAATTCTTGCTGCATATTCCTTGGGATTACTAAATAGAGAAAAAACTAAATTTTGAAGCGACACAAAACTCTGCCATGTAGAGTGCTTAAAACTCTACCTGAGCAAGGACCTGTAAGGCATTTTATGACTTCATGATACCTAATTGGATAGAAGATTTGCATACATCATGATGTGACTTGGTGACTGTTTAAATCTCTGGAGAAGAGGAAGGGAACAAGTCAGAAAATGCCATTCTCTGATCATTGGAAAGGAGCTAGTCTTTAGGCATAAGGACACTCGTTGTCTACTGCAAAAAACTGAAGATCGAGATTACCTTGTTTTTCTGAGATGTGTTCTGTTTGAAATCATCTTGGCTTAGGCTGGTTACTTTCAGTTTTGGGGTGTGGATTAACCATGTCAGTATGGGCTCTACGAGGAGGGCCCATCATTTTGTGTGTTTTTATTGTCCTCAGAGGTTCACATTCCTTTTTAGGTTCAGCCTTATCTGAACTTTTCTTCAGCATCCTGGTGACCTGAGCTACAAGTGAAGTTCTCAAACCCATGTCTTGGAATTTAGTTGGTGACAGCAGCTGTTCCCAGAAGTCAGCCAGCACTAGCCCAGCTTTGTACAAGTTGTGATCTGCTCAGCCGCTTAGTGGTGTCACAAACCAAGCACCTGTAGTCCTAACACTCTGGGAAGGTGAGTCAGGAAGATTGCAAGTTTGAGCCTCTGATGAGCAACTTAGAGGCTTAGTGAAACTCTGTCTTACCATGAAAAATAAAAAGGGCTAGGGATATAACTTAGTGCAAAGGCCTGGGTTCAATCCCCAGTACTGCAACCAAGCACCCAACCAAGCAACCAACCAAGCAACCAACCAACAAACAAGCCAACCGAGCCACTTTGTTTGGTTGACATTCGCAGATGACTGCAACAGACAAGTCCTGTGGTATCCCTCTGAGGAAGAACATGATGTAAGAAATTACAGACCATTGGTGCCTGCTCATCTGGGGAGAGGGATGTGGGAGTGGAAACTGAGGAGGGTGGGGAGATCAGCTGCTGCGAGAAGAGATGGGTTTATTTTATTTGTTTTGTTTTGTTTTGTTTTGTTGAGACAGGGTCTTACTATGTAGAGCAAACTGGCCCTGAACTCACAGCAATCCTCCTGTCTCAGCCTCCCAAGTGCTGGGATTACAATTGTATACCACCATGCCCAGCCCAAGATGGGTGTTTTAAGAACTCATGTTAAAGGACTGTAGTTGGCCCCTTATTCACAGTGTCCCTTTCTGTAGCTGTTGGATCTGTGCTCAACCTAGGTCCAAAAATATTAAAGGAAACATTCTAGATATAAACAATTCACACATTTTAAATTGTCCACTCTTCTCAGTAAAGTATTGAAACATTGGGCTGTCCCACTCTGTCCTGCCTGGGATGTGACTCATCCCTCTGTCCAGAGGGTCCATGCTGTACACACAAGTGGCTGTTAGTCACTTCGTAACCGTCGGGGTTGTCAGATGGACCACTGTGGCTGTGCAGTGTTTGTGCTCCAGCCACCCCTTGTGCCACACAGAAATGGCCCTGGGTGAAGGGCGGTGGTGATGATGGTGACTTGGATAGAAAGCCATACTGTGCTTCCTCTAGGTGGAAGGTAGAACTACAATAAGATATGGGAGTGAGAGAGTGCACATTCATGTAACTTTCATTACAGTGTATCTTTGTAACTGTTATATTTTATTTCAACCATCCACCAGGGGTTGGAACATATCCCCACCAGGTAAGGGTGGATTATTGTATTTATTTTTGGTGGTGTAACTGCTTCAGATTACAGAATAACTGAGAATAATTTTTTCTTTTGATTGGAAATGTGTAGGGTTAAACTTTGGAAGAGGGCAAGAGAAATTTGGATTGTGCCCAATGGGACAATCCCATCTCTACTTTTGTAGTGTCCTTGAATGTTGGCATTTCTAAAATATACACTGTGTTTTTTTCTTTCCCTTCCCTCCTTTTCCCCTCTGAAGGAAAAGAAAAAACAATGAGCAAAGACGGATAAAATGAAAACCTGAGCTTTGTGAACAGGGAGGGGGAGGGGATTTGAAAGGAGGGCACAGGAATCAGAAAAAGAAGAGGAATCAATGTATATATCATGTACAGACACAAGTTCCTTGTAATGATTGTGATCGTTATGAATATCTAAATTGTACCAATAAATTTAAATTAAAAAATAATAAAATATACACTGTAATGTCTCAGGTAGAAGTGAGCTGTCCAGAAACAAACTCCTTGAATTTAATTCTGCCTCTGACACTTAAGAGTCCAGGAAACACGAGTAGGTTATTCTACCTCTCTAAAGTTTGCTCTCTTTAAAATGGCTTAGTTCCTGCAGTTCTGGAAATTAACATGATAATCACTGGAAATGATTCCTGAGCACAGTGCCCAGGACACAGCGAGGTGAGGTTTTTCATATTTCAACTCCAAGATTCTTGGAGTCACTCCCTTCTCCACATCTCCACGGCTGTATCCCCAGCCACTCTTCCTCTTCCGCCCTTGTCTTCTTATGATCCCATCACTGTCCACAATTAGAGTTGCTGCTTAAACCCACGAATACATCGTTCCGTTTCCTTCAGGACAAAGTTCATGTTTCTCATGCATCTCTGAGATCTTGGTGGTCTCGGCTCCTGCCTGCCTCTTTGACCCAATTGACCGTGGCTGTGTCTGTTTTCTAAGAACGAGCCAGATTTTGTGTGTCTCAGAGTTCATGCGTTTGTTGCTTCCTGTGTCTGAGATGCTTCATCCTTGTGTCTGACTCCACATCTCACTTCGAGTATCTGCACCCCACCTCTTTGAGGGTCTCTCTTCCCTACGTGTTGTGACCCTCTGTCATGCTTTTCTCTCCAATTCATAAAATTTGCAACTGAAATTACAGTCCTGAGTTCTTCATTTGTTAGTTTGAAGTGCTGGGGATTGTATCCTGGTCTTTATGCATGCTAGATGAGCACACTGCCCCTAAATTTTTAAAAATTAAATTGTTTCATTGTTTCCTCCATGTTAGAATGTAAATGCCAGCCCTTCACTAATCTTAGTCCATTGCCTAGAACAGAGACTGGCATGTAGGAGGTATCCATAAATGTTTGTCAAATAATTGATAAATATCAGTTGCTGCTAGTGTTACTATGGTCACGTGATGCTTGGCATCATGTTTGAGTCATTGCTTTGCTTGGAGGATGGCTCAGGAGGAGTGTATTTACAGCCCCAGCAAAGTTATTTTTTTGTGCAACTTGAGTTGTTGAGTCCTCAGAATCTGTGTGTTTCAGTAACTTCTTCTTTAAGTTCTTCTCTGTCCATGAAGTGCAGCAATGTATAGATTATGAGATCCACTTTCATTTCAAAATGTTCTCTGTATTGCTGGTGGGTGGCCTTGTGATTATGGCTCTGATTTTCATATCTGCCTGAGGCCAGTCCTCTTGATGGGGACCTCATCAAGTTGGGCCATATGAGCTCAGCCATTCCTGAAGATGATTTGAATTTGGAGGGATTCACTGCTTCTGTACCACTGAGAAGGCTAGCACCTCTTGGCTTTCTCTCTCTTGTTACTGCAGCCTAAGTTTAGGGGAAACGTTTCAGACTCCCTTCCGTATTACTTATATCTTGGGAAGCTCAAATTTATAGTCTTTTAAGTTTCTCTACTCTATTTTGCCCATATTCAGTACTTCTACCAGACATCTCAGAAATTTTAGTGAGTCTTTCTTTCTTTCCTTTTTATTTTATTTTATTTTATTTTAAAGAGATAAAACAGAAGAAAACCTATAAAAACAAACCAGTGTAAGAGCTACAGGACTTCAAGACATTATGAAATCAACAATAGTTACCATAATGCCTTTTAATGTCTTCAAAATAGCTGCAGATAATTTTGGACATAGTATAAATCAAACAGAATGGAATAGAATAGAAACAATAAGAACAAAACAATGAGTGTGATAAAGGGCTTCAAAACAAGCTAATAGTAAATCCAAAATTGCTACCATAATATATCTTGTTATCCTTTTTTTTATTTAAGAGAAAAAAGAAGACACATATAAAAAAGACAAAAAGCAAAAGAGACAAACAAACGAGCAAATGCACAGCAGTAACATTATAGATTTACAAAACAGGATGATAGAAACTTGACAATGGTTGCAATATTGTGTATCGTTTCCTTCAAAATGGTTGTTTACATTAACAGATACAGACATGTAAAATTGATCTAATCATATGAGTATTAATTTTTCTTTCTCAATAACTAATACATTCAGCAGTATGTTCGTTTTAGTTATCTTACATATACATATGTACAGATTTATATCTCTTCCTTTTCCCTTCCCTCTTTCCCCCTTTTCCCTTCTCAGTTACTTTTGCTCTTTGAGCTATTTTATACCCTTACATAGTATTTATTGTAGACTTTGGATCATGTATACTTTTTCAGTTTCTTACACTAGGGAAACAATATGGTATTTATACATGTGGGTTTGATTTATCTCACTTATGAGTATGGTCTCAAGTCATGTCCATTTACTTATAAAAGTCTCAATACAATCTTTCTTGATAGCTGAGTAGTACTCGATTGTATAAAAATACCACACCTTTTTTATTCATTTCTTGATTGATGGGCACTTGGGTTGTTTCCAAGATCTGGCTATTACAAATTGGGTTGCTATAAACGTGGGTGCACAAATATCACTGTGGTATGATGTTTTCAATTCTTCTGGGAAAATGCCCAGATGTGGGATAGCTGGGTTGAATGGGATCTCTAATCCTAGCTTCTTGAGGAATCTCCACACTGATTTCCACAGTGGTTGAACCAGTCTACACTCCCACCAACAGTGGAGAAGAGTTCCTTCTACCCCACAGCCCCTCCAGCATTTGTTGTTGGTTGATTTTTTAATCTTGGCCATTCTTTCTGGGATGAGGTAGAATCTCAGTGTTGTTTTAATTTGCATTTCTCGAATGATCATTGATTTTGAAAATTTTTTCATATATTTATTTGCCATTTGTATTTCATTCTCTGAGAAGTGTGAATTCATCTCAGATGCCCATTTTTGGATTGGGTCCTTGAATTTTAGGGGCCTGATTTCTTTTAATTCTTTATATGTTTTAGATAGGAGTCCTTTGTCTGATGGACAATTGGCTAAGATATTTTCCCAGTTCGTGGGTTTTCTTTTTACTTTGTTGGAGATTTCCTTTGACATGCAAAAACTCTTTAGTAAGATGAGATCCCAATTGTTGATTCTGGGAAGTGTTTCTCATGCAATTTGATTTTTGTTCATGAACTCTCTGCCTACTTCTGTGTCATCAAGATTTTTACCTACTTTGTCTTCTAGTAAGTTTAGTGTCTCTGCTTTAATATTCAGATCTTTGATCCATTTTGACTTTATTTTAGTGCATGGTGATAGACATGGATCTAGTTTTAGTTTACAGCATACAGAAAGCCAGATTTTCCAGCACCATTTGTTAAAGAGGCTATCTTTCTTCCAATGTACATGTTTGGCCCCTTTGTCAAAGATGAGGTGGCTGAGTGTGTTTGTAGTTGTGGCTGTATCTTCTAATCTAATCCACTGATCTTCAGGTCTGTTTTGATTCCAGTGCCATGCTGATTTTATCACAGTAGCTTTATAGTATAGTTTCAAGTCAGGGTTTGTGATATCTCCTGCCTTCCCTTTGTTGCCTAGGTCTTTTCTGGTTCCAGAAGAATCTCAGGAATGTTTTCTCTAGCTCTGTGAGGTAGGCAAGTGGTATTTTTATTGGGATTGCATTAAATCTGTATAACAATTTTGGGAGAATGGCCATTTTCATGATGTTTGTTCTTCCTATCCATGAACAGGGAATATCTTTCCATTTTCTGAAAGCTTCTTCGATTTCCTTCTTTAGAGTAATGTAATTTTCACTGTATAGATCTTTTACTTCCTTTGTTAGATTGATTCCTAAGTATTTCATTTTTTTGGATGTTATAGTGAAGGGTGTGGTTTCCCTTATTTTTCTGTCAGTGACTTTGTTGTTTGTGTGCAGGAATGCTATTGATTTTTGAATGTTGACCTTGTATCCAGCAACATAACTGAATTTGGTTATTAATTCTAGAAGTCTTCTAATGGATTTTTGGGGGTCTTCTATGTAGAGTATCATGTCATCTGCAAATAACAATAATTTTACTTCTTTCTTTTCTATCCTTATTCCCCTTATTTCTTTCTCTTGTCTAATTGCTCTGGCTAGTATTTCCAGAAGTATATTGAATAGGAGTGGTGATAATGGACATCCTTGTCTTGTTCCTGATTTTAGGTTGAAAGTTTTCAGTTTTTGCCCATTTAGTAAGATGCTGGCTGTTGGTTTATGATATATGGCTTTTATCAGGTTGAGCTAGAGACCATCTATTCTGATTTTCTGTAGGGTTTTTATCATGGATGGGTGTTGGATTTTGTCAAAAGCTTTTTCTGCATCTATTGAGATGATCATGTGGTTCTTGTCCTTGACCCTGTATTACATTTATTGATTTGTGTATGTTGAACCATCCCTGCATTCCTGGGATGAATCCCACTTGATCATGGTGTATAATCTTTCTGAAAACTTGCTGTATTCTATTTGCCAGTGTTTTATTGAGGATTTTTGCATCTATGTTCATTAGGGAGATTGGCCTGTAATTTTCTTTTTTGGTTGGGTCTTCCTCTGGTTTTGGTATTAGGGTAATATTTGTTTCCAGGAATGAGTTAGGGAAAGTTACTTCCCTTTCAATTTCATTGAAGAGTTTGAGGAGTGTTGGCATTAAGTCTTCCCTAAATTTCTGGTCGAATTCAGCTGTGAATCCATCAGGGCCTGGGCTTTTCTTTGTTGGTAGGGTCCTTATTACATTTTCAATTTCATTAGCTGAAATTGGGTTATTCAGCAGTTTTACTTCCTTTTGATTCAGCTTTGGTAATTCATAGGTTTCTAGGAATCTGTCCATTTCTTCTGTGTTATCAAATCTATGTGAGTAAAGGTTTTTGAAGTAGGTGTTGATAATCTTCAGTATTTCCACAGGGTCAGTAGTGATTTCACCTTTTTCATTTCTTATTGCATGAATCTGAGTTTTTTCTTTCCTCTTTTTGATAAGATTGGCTAGGGATTTATCAATTTTATTTACTCTTTCAAAGAACCAACTCTTTGATTCATTAATTCTTTGTATTGTTTTCTTAGTTTCAATTGCATTAATTTCTGCTCTAATCTTAATAATTTCCTCCCTTCTTTGGGCTTTGGATTTGACTTGCTCTTCTTTTTCTAGAAGTTTGAGGTGCAGCATTAGGTTGTTTATGTGTGTTCTTTCCATTTTTCTGATGTGGGAGTTTAGTGCTATAAATTTCC
>RJWM01029803.1:0-27656 GCA_004363535.1 Dasyprocta punctata | reverse complement strand
CCAGCACCATGTGCAGGCCCCCTCCAGACTGGGAAAAGCCAGATGCCACCCCCTTCCATCACAAGGGCTGGTAATCAAGAAGTACCAATCATTCCCCACTCTCCCCCCATGTAAGCAACTGATTTTCTGAAGAAACACAGGCTGTGATGAGCTATCAAGGTAAAATGCAATTGGATGCCTGTAGTGCTTTGGTGTTACTTTCACATTGCAAGTCTAGGGCCAGTGGTCTGATCATAGGTTCAGAGGATAGCAGTACACAGTGTGACATCTAGTGGGGGTCTCCTTCTGAGGGTTATAGCCATTGTTGATTCCCTATGGTCTTGTTTTGAAGTTCTATGTCATTTGCATTGTTTTGTTGGGTTGGGTTTTATTCTATTTTGTTTTGTTTGATTATATTAAATCCAATGGCAGGAGCAGCTATTTCAAAGAGAGCAAGATATATCATGGTAGCAATTTTGGATCTTCTATTGGCTTGTTTTGAAATTCTTTACTGCATTCATTGTTTTGTTTTCATTGTTTCTATTCTATTCTGTTATCTTTGATTTATACTTCATCTGAAGTTATCTGCAGCTATTTTGAAGACATCAATAGGCATTATGGTAACTATTGCTGATTTCATAATGCTTTGAAGTCCTGTATCTGGTTTGTTTTGATTGGTTTTATTCTGTTTTATCATCTTCAAAATAAAATAAAATAATTAAAGTGCAAACAAAAGAGAGATGCTCATGAGCCTTTTGGTGGACAGGAGCAGAATGCTGTTGTTTAGACCAAAATGATCTTCAAAATCTCATGTGTTTGGAAGGTGATTGTGTTATAGGGGTAGTATAGATGACTTGCTGATGGAAGGCAGAGTATGGTCAGCATATCCTGGAAGAGTTTGTCTCCCTACCCTCTCATCACTCTCTACTTCTTGGCTGCCACCCTACTTTGGAGCCAGTCAACCATGCAAGGACTGAAACTTCTGAAATATGAGCCAAAATAAATCTCTTTTCCCTTAAGTATGGGCATTGAGGATTTTGTTCCAGAAATGAGTAAAGTGATTAAGACAGATCTTAACGTGGAGCTTTGGGATTTTTCCTTTATTCAGGTATCTGCACATCTGTGGGACCTGTACTAGTGATGTCTACAGGAGCACCTTCAGCACTGGGTGTATTATTGGCCTCATAACCACTCAATAGATGACCAAGCCCTAGGAAATATCATCTTCTGCAGGGCAACATGGGGCTGCTTCTTCCACACATTTCCTATACCCATCCTGTCTGTGTCCTGAAGGAAGAATTGATCTGGCACTCACTGGTTCCCAGGCCTCAAGACTGAGGCACTCTGAAAAGAAATTAATAGAAAGAAAATGAGCATTTGGTATAATTCTCATGGGTAAGCTGAAACAGTAAGGTGGAATTCACTTCACTTTAAAAGAACTACACAGTTCCATGGATTTGCAGTCCTGAATCCCACAACCAGGAGTGCACTTAGTAAGCAACAGACACAGATTCAAATTATTTTCTTTATTTTATGGGAAAAAAGTAACACAAAATTTCATAACAAAATAATAAGAGAATAACAATAGTTAATACATCACATGTTGTTATCTTTAAAGTAGATGCTCAGCGTACAAGATATGAGCATAAAAATTTTGGCAATCAATGTTAGCACAAACCTTCTTTTTTAATGAACTAAGAGACACTAATAATACAACTGACTTGCTTTTTCCCTTTTCTCTATTGTCACCCACCCTAGTTCCTTTCTCCTTTTGAACAATTTCTTCCCATTTCACAATATCTATTGTACATTTTAGAACTTATTTACTCTTTCAGTTTCTCACATCAGGGAGACAATATAATGTTTGTATATGTGAGTCTGATTTGTTTGACTTCTAAGTATGGTCTCAAGTTGCATTCATTTACCTATAAATGTCCCAAGTATATACTTCTTTATATCTGAGTAACACTTCATTTTATAAAAATACCACATCATTTTTATCCACTCCTTGGTTGATGGGCATTTGTATTATTTCCAAGGTTTAGCTGTTAAAAATTGTGCTGCTATAAACATAGGTGTACATACATTGCTGTGGTATAATGTTTTTAATTCTTCTGGGAAGATACCCAGAAGGGGAATAGCTGGGTCAAATGGGAACTCTAATCCTAGCTTTTGAGGAACTGCTACACAGATTTCCACAGTGGTTGTACCAGTCTACACTCCCACAAACAGTGGAGAAGTGTTCCTTTTTCCCAACAACCCACCAACATTTTTTATTGGTTGACTTCATGATGTTGGCTATTCTTTCTGGAGTGGGATGGAATCTCAGTGTTGCTCTAATTTGTAACTCTCAAATGACCAAAGATGTTGAACATTTTCTAATGTATTTATTTATCATTTGTATTTCTTCATCTTAGAAGTATGTATTCACCTCAGATGTCCATTTTTGGATTGTGTCTTTGAATTTGGGGGAACTGATTTTTTTCAATTCTTTATATGTTCTAGATATAGGTCCTTTGTCTGAAGTACAAATGGCTATAGTATTTTCCCATTCTGTGGGTTGCCTTTTCACTCTGTTGGTGATTTTTTTGCTGTGTAAAAGCTTTTTAATATGATGAGACCCCAGGTGTTGATTCTTTGAAGTATTTCTTGTGCAATCTCAGTTTTGTTCATGAACTCTTTACCTGCACCTATGTCTTCAAGATTTCTACCTACTTTCCCTTCCAGTAGATTGAGTGTTTCTGTTTTAGTGTTTAGATCTTTGATCCATTTTGACCCTAGTTTAGTGTATGGTGATCTACTTGGGTCTAGTTTTAGTCTTCAGCATGTAGAGAGCCAGTTTTTCCAACTCCATATATTAAATAGGCTTTCTTCCAGTGAACATATTTGGTCCCTTTGTCAAAGATAAGGCAACTGAGTGTGTTCGCAGTTGTATCTGGATCTTCTAATCTGTTCCACTGGTTCTCAGATCTTTTTTTTTTTTTTGCCAGTATCATGCTCATTTTATCACAGTAGCTTTGCATTATAATTTCAAGTCAGGGTTTATAATGTCTTCTGCCTTGTCTTTGCTGCCCAGGATTTTCTTTGCTATTCTAGGTCTCTTCTGGTTCCAGATGAATATTTAGGAATATTTTCTCTAGTTCTGTGAGGTATGCTAATGGTATTCTGACTGGGATTGCATTAAATCTATATAACAATTTTGGGAGTATGACCATTTTCAATATGTTGATTTTTCCTATCCGTGAACAATGGATAGCTTTTCATTTTCTGATATCTTCTTCTATCTCCTTTTTCAAAGTACTGTAATTTTCAGGATGTAGATCTTTCCTTTGCTAGATTGATTTCTAAGTATTTCATTTTTTGGGGGATGCTATCAAGAAGGGTGTAGTTTCCCTAATTTCTATCTCTGTGAGTTTGTTGTTTGTGTACAGGAACACTATTGATTTTTGAGTGTTGACTTTGCATCCAGATATGCTACTGAACTTGCATGTTAAAACTATAAGTATTCTTGATGGAGCTTTTGGGATCTTCTCTGTAGAGTATCATGTCATCTGTGAATAATTATAATTTAATTTCTTCCTTTCCTATCCTTATTCCTTTTATTTTTCTCTCTTGCCTAATTGCTCTGGCTAGTGTTTCCAGAACTATGTCAAATAGGATTGGTGATACCGGACATCTTTGTCTTGTTCCTGATTTTAGAGTGAAATCTTTCAACTTGTGATCATTTAGTATGATGTTGCCTATTGGTTTGCCATAGATGGTTTTTTATCAGATTGAAAGAAAGATCATCTATCCCAATTTTCTGTGGAGTTTTTTTTTTTATCATGAATGAGTATTGGATTTTGTCAAAAACTTTTTTCTTCATCTATTGAGATGATCATGTGGCTTTTGCCTTTGGCTCTGTTAATATGGTGTATTACATTTATTGATTTGCATATATTGAACCATCCCTGCATTCTTGGGATGAATCCCACTTGGTCATGATGTATATAATCCCCTTGATGATTTGCTGAATTCTGTTTGCTGCTATTTTATTGAGGATTTTTGCATCTATGTTCATTAGGGAGATTGGCCGTTAGCTCTCTTTTCTGGTTAGGTCCTTCTCTGGTTTTGATATTGGGTAATTACTTTTCTCCAGCAATAAGTTAGGGAGTATTGCTTCCCTTTCAATTTAATTAAAGAGTTTGAGGACTAGTGCATTAAATCTTCTCTAAATTTTTTGAAGAATTAAGCGTGAATTAGGACTTGGGATTTCCTTTTTTGGTAAGTTTTTAATTACATTGTCTGTCTCATTAGCTGATACTGGGTTATTCAGAATTTTTATGTCATCTTGATTCAGCTTTGGTAATTTATGCATATCTAGGAATCCGTCCATTTCTTCTGTGTTTTCCATCTTATGAGAGTAAGGATTTTCAAAGTAGGTATTGCTGATCTTCGGAACTTCCACAGGATCTGTAGTGATTTTACCTTTTTCATTCTCATTGCATGAATTTGAGTCTTTTCTTTCCTTTTTTAAATAAGATTGGCTAAAGGTTTTTCAATTTTATTTATTCTTTCAAGCAATCAACTCTTTAATTCATTAATTCTTTGTATTGCTTTCTTAATCTCAATTGCATTGATTTTTGCTCTGCTGTTTATAATTTCTTCCTTTCTAGTAACTTCAGGCTTGACTTGCTCTTCTTTTTCTAGAAGCTTGAGGTGCAATATTAGTTTGTTTATTTGTGCTCATTCTCTTCCTGTTGTGAGAATTCACCACCATAAATTTTCCTTTTAAGACTACTTTCATTGTGTCCCACAAATTCTGGTATGTTGTATCCTCATTTTCATTTAATTGTAGATATTGTTTAATTTATTCTTTAATTTTATCTGTGATCCATTGGTTGTTCAGGAGGATGTTATTCAATTTCCATATGTTTATGGAGTTTCTGTGGTTTCTTTTGCCCATTTTCAGTTTCATTGCACTATGGTGAGATAATATACATGGAATAATTCAGTTATTTTGCACTTACTTAAGCATGTTCTATGGGCTAATAAGTGGTTTATTTTAGAGAACATTTCATGTGCAGCTGAGAAGAATGTGTATTCTGATGTTGTTGGTTGGAACACTCTGTAAACATCTACTAAGTCCATTTGCTTACAGGTTTGGTTCAGTTCTGATAATTCATTGTTGATTTTTGGTCTGGTTGTTCTATCTATTTGTGACAGTAGGGTTTTAAGATCCCCCATTACTATTGTGCTATTGCTCATTTGATTTTTAATGTCTATTAATATTTGTCTTAAATAGTTGGGTGCTTTTGTATTTGGTGCATACATATTTATGATTGTCATCTTTTCCTCTCAAAGTTTTCCCCTAACAAGTATGTAGTGACCTTCTTCATCTCTTTAGATCATTCTTGGTCTAAAGTTCACATTACCTGCAAATAGAATAGCTACCCCTGCTTTTTTTGTAGGGTTGGTTTGGTAGTCATGAAATTCTTCAGTTGTTCTTTGCCATGGAAGTACCTTATTTCTCCATTAATTTTGAAAGACAATCTTGCAGGGTGCATCAATCTGGGCTGGAAATTGTTTTCTTTTGGAACTGAAAATACTTCACTCCAAGTTCTTGAGGGTTTGTGTTGAAAGTCTGCCATGATTCTGAGGGGCTTTCCTTTATAGGTGATCTGTTTCTTTTCTCTAATAGCTGTTAGTATTCTGTTCTTGCCTTGAGTTTCTGGAATCGTGGTTATTATATATCTTTAGTTTCATTCAAGCAATTTTTCCAGTTTTCAGTAGAATTTTTAATTTTCTGGATATTGGTTTGAATCCATTTCATGCACTCTATTTCTTTCCAATATTGATCATTCACAGTTTCTGTCCTTTTCCTATCATCATCTATTTTTTTAAATCTATCTCTACTCTAGATTTACTGAGCAATTCTTTTATAAATGTTGACATTTCTTTTTTTCAACATGAGAGATTATTTCTAATCTGATTTCCTCTATAGTCTCATGGATTTGTTTCTTCACTTTGCTTGCTATCATTTTCAAAATATCAGGTGTATGTCTTCCATTTTTCTCTATCACTTTGTCTCATGGACTTGTTCTGGGTGGGTTGGAGATCTGAGGTTGTTTTGCTTCTATGTCTTGTCATTTTCTATTTCAAAAGTTTTTATTTTGTTTTCTGTGTTGATCTTTGTAAGGTTTCACAGTAGGTAGCTTTATCACTAGTATCAAGGCTTCTCTAGGCAAGGTTTGTTCTTCAGGATGTCCTCTGTGTGTAGGAGGTTCTTGGTTTGTGTCTGTCCCAAGATCCTACCTTTCCAAAAGAGTGAGTTGTTGGTATTTGTTTGTTAAAGTCCCCAGTCATCTGATGTGGGAATGTGGTGAGGCTATTACCCCAGAAATTCCCAGTATTGTTACAGAAGTGAGAACAACTGACTAAAACAGATATGGTATCCTAGTTAAAGTAGTATAAATAGTACTGACTATAGCATCGAGCATAGTTTAGAAACTAGCAGGCTGTAGCAATTATTAATTTTGTACTTTTAACCATAGAAGCAAAATCTACAGTTATATAGCAGAACTGATCATAAATTGGGAGCTTGTAAGCAAAGTGTTTCCCTTTGGTAGAGTGGTTTTACCCTGTAGTAGGGGAATTTAAGGACAGTGCATGGAACAGAGATAAGTGAAAAGAAATAAAGCAGAAGCCAAGTTGAAAGATGAAGGACAATCACACAAGCTTTGGGAAACTAGAGAAGAGGGTAGAAGAAAAAGAATGAAGGAGTAAGCAAGGGATTATTGAGTTTGCCTAGAAAAATTAGAGACTATTCACTCATATGAAGATATGATTAAGTCTAGAAAGGTAAATTGAGAAAAGGGGGAAAGAAGATGAATAGATTAGAACAAAAACATAGGCAAAAGACAAAACAAGAAAAAAAAAGGAAAAGGAACAAGAAACAAATCAACAAAAAGAAGAAAAAAATAATACAATAATAATAATTCCTCCCCTGGTGTCCACCAAGGGTCCAAAGTTACTGGATAACACTGCTAATTCTGCAGTACAGTTTGTGCTGGATTTGAGGCTGATCTTGGCCTCAAGATGTGGAGGCCTGGGGCTAGAGTTTTCAACCAGTACTTTCCATATGTACCTTTAGCACCTCCCACTCCTTACCTCCTTTCTCTTGGCAGTGTCTCTTTCCCAGTTGCTATGTTGTTTTCAGGCAAAGACAGGGGGCTGTTCCCAGTCCTGTGCACCTTTGGCTTCTACTGGTCCTTGCTCCGCCTTCTGCATTTCTCTTCCACTGACAAGTCTCTGTCCCCTCGGGTTGTTTGTTGCAGGGTGGGGTGGGATGCTGTGTAGTCCTCTGCTCCTGCTGCAGCAGTCCAAGGCTGCTCAGTCCCAATTCTTGGCCCTCTCCCAAGGTGGGGTGCTAAATTTCCATTCATTGATCTACAAGTTACCTTCACTGGACTCTGCTCTAGTCTGTAACTTCCTCATGTGACATGGGTAAGGGAGTGTTGTGGGATGCCTTTCTGCTTCCTTCCCCTAGTAGCACTGTGACAGCCCAGGGCTGCACATTCCCTAGGTTCAAGGCTGTTTAATTCCTTGCATGTCTCTAACCACAGGTCATAGGGGCGGGGTTAGCTGTTCCATTTACTGCACAACTCTGTAGTCTGACATCCTGGCACTTCCAGTTAAAGCTCAGGTGCAAAAAAGGAATGGGAAGAAAAGAAAAGAAATGAAAGAGATAAAAACAAAAACAAGGAAAGAAAAAGAAAAAAAGGAAAACTGGCCAATTGTCAGGAAGGGAGCAGTTTGTGCTGGCAGAATTTACTGCTGGACTGTAGTGTCTCCTGTTTGGAGGAAGGCAGAAGAGCCAGGGGACCTTATAGCCCAAGTCTATCCTATATGGCTTCACTTAGCCACATCATTTTAGTATATCCTTTTATCATCTTTTAAGAGTCCAAGAATGGTGGGCAGTCGTCCCAATCCAGTGACACACTGGCAGCCAGGTGGGTTGGTTGGCTGTTTTATTAGTTCCTTTATCTATGCTTTGCTTGATCTATTAGTCTCTTATGCCAGATTGACTTTAGTTTCAGGGTATATGTCCCTCCCCTTTCTTCCATTTGCCTGTGTTATTGTTGAATGTATCTGAATAGTTCTGAATGAAGCTCCTCCTGTATTCAATCATGTTGTCTCCACTCTCCTAGACTCAAATTTTATAAACCTCTGACTTCTTAGGGATGTTCCACTACTATTGAGCCCTACCTGTGCCTTGGTCAGCATCTTATCATTCTAAGGTATCCTCTGGCCAACTTGGAGCTCATCCTCAGGGTAGGACCCCAGGATGTGCCTCCATGGAAGACGGGGTTAGCCCCATATACTCTTAAATCTATAGGTGCCTCTAACAGCACCCAGCTGAGATCAGCCTCCCACCATGGTAGGCCAGTTGGGAATGTGTGACCCAAGCCTGGAATGACATACTTAGCACTGACAGGAGTAACCCTGCAGGTGATGGTGCCTCTTGCCAAAGAAATGA
This sequence comes from Dasyprocta punctata, assembly GCA_004363535.1. NCBI lineage: Eukaryota > Metazoa > Chordata > Mammalia > Rodentia > Dasyproctidae > Dasyprocta > Dasyprocta punctata. The sequence goes on along the minus strand of RJWM01029803.1, from coordinate 19,159 downwards.
CATATCTACAAGTAACCACTGAGGTCTCAAATCATTTATGCAACACTCTAGGAGAAAGGTCAGAAGCTAAGGTTTGGGCAACATTATAGCTTGTGTCTAGATGTCCCCTCAAAGTCTCATGTTTACAGGCAGAACTTTTCAGAGGTAGATGGATCTAGGGTATATTAATGTGGAGTAAGTGTGTGACACTGAGATTAAGGGTGTATGATGACTAAACTGGCTGAGCATAGCTCTGGGTGTGGATAATGGGAGCTCCACCTTGGGTGTGGGTGGTACCAATCAATAAGCTTATATCCTGGATGGAATAAAGGGCAGAAAGAAGGTAGGATGCTACTACTTGCTGCTGCTGCCTTCTTCCATCCATGTTGTGTACTGTTTCTTCTGTATGGTGGTGCTCTGCCATGCTTTGGAGCCAGCCAACTAAGGACTGAAATCTCTAAAAATTTTGAGCCAAAAAAACCCTTTCCTCCTTTAACTTTGGATGTTGGGTATTTTGTCTCAACAATGAGAAAGGTAACTAACACAGGCAAGACTCTATGGAAGCTCTAAGCAGTTCTGATTCATCCTAAATAACTGAGTTATTACAAGGTTTCTCATACTCGAAAGAACCTGCCACCAGAGCATGACCACTCTGCTACCTACTCTCCTTGTTCTTACCATAACTACCTACTTGTCCCAAAGGACTAAGCCCCTGAAAATCATCATCAATTTATCCACCTACACTGCCATCCAACTCTCCTGTCCATCCCATCTCTCATCCACTCACCTTGCTGTCCACCCAGTCTTCATACATGCATCCACCCACCCATCTATCTTCCCATACATCCAGACTTTCATCATTCCACCCCTCCACTCATCAACTCATCCATCCATCTACCTTCCTTCTTTCTTTCTGTTCCTCCATCCATCAACTCATCCCTCCTTCCCTCCCTCTATACATGCATCTATCTACCCATCCACTCACCCACCCACTCACCATCCATTCTGCTGTTCATTCAATATATGAATAACACCTTTCAATGTGGCCCAGAAATAAAGCAGGAGTAACTCTTGACCTCCAGAAACACAAGGAGGAAACACAGATAACAATGACTAAGACAAAATTACAGAAGGCAAAAAGAAGGCATTGCAAATGAACAGTTCTTGTGTCTAGGAAAGAATGAAGGAGAATAGAAAGGTGATCCCTGGGAGATTACATATGGGCTAGATACTGCAGCTAAAGAACACTTGACAGGCTGGTCCTGTGATCTGTGCTTATTCTGACTAATGGACAATTAATAATAAAAGCAATGAAACAAACAAACAAAAACTGTGTTATTTGCTTTCTCAAACTACAAATTTGATGTGACTTCCAAAGAGTCCTAGGTCTGCGTGCCTCCCACATAAGCAGAGTTAAGCTATCCCTGAACCCTTGCCTGACCTTGTTCCTATTGGCTGCAGCCCCAAGGTATGATGGACAGTGCCTTGTGGCCTGAGTCTCTGGTGGAGTTGAACCCCATGACTGTCAATCTGGGATTATAAAACAAAGCCAAGTAAAGATACCGCAGGCATGGAACTCTGACACTGGACATGCCCACTGACTACACAGCAATGCCAGCTACTGTGACCCAGCTGAGGCACCCTCTGGAGATTGTTCTGATCTGAGCTTTGTCACCAGCTGTGACCCAAGGGGCCTGATGGAGGGTGTCATCAGAGCCAGCACTCAATGAGAACAAATTAGCCACTTGCAGAGATGAAAGAATGATGGCCTTTGTGACTGGGAAAGAACCAATCAATAATGTTTAGAAGATTATTTAAAAGGAAGGTTTTAGATAGTGACTGATGTTCCCTACAAAGGAGCATGTTCAATTCCAGACAATAAATGTTCAATTCTCAAGAGAAAAAAAATAATCAAAAGGCAATTCAAAAAACATGAGTTCACCTCCAAACTGCTGGTCCCCAGGGAGGCAATTGAACTCTCAGGAACATTTGTGGATGACAATGGCCTTCTGGCCCTGAAGCAGTAGACTGACATGAGGCACTCAACTCTGTTCCAGTGAGGTCAAATTCCCATCTGATTCCTGCAGCCAGGTCAAGTCTAAAATCAGCTTTCCCCTCTTACAAGGCTGGAGACCAAACTATCTGTCTGTTATAGAGAAAAATGTGTGACAGTAGCAAGAAGCTTTATAAGCTAAAGTATTCTGTCTCTCAGCCATCATATCTTAGTCCCGAATTTGGAGTAGACCTAGCTCAGTTCTAGACTAATCAAGAAAAACAGTTCTCCCCAAGAATGAGGAAGACAAGGGAATCCACAGCATCACCTGTGTCTCATGTTTCTATTACTGCCACAAGTGAGGCCTGGAACTGGAAGAAGCAGTTGCCCAACCTGGTTGTAGGGTCATGTCAACAGCTCAGACAGGAGGTACAATGCATGGTCCCTGGCCTCAGCATCTGTGCCTCTACAGCATGGGCATCACCACCCCATGTAACCCCACAAGATCAGGTGATGGCTGAAGCTGGGTCAGAGCACCAGCTCTTATAGTATAAGATCCCTGCACTCAGCATCCCACAACACAATCATGCCAGGGCATTCAAGGCCATCTGGTTTTGGTGAGGTACGTCTATTAGTTGCAGCTGTCAGAGTGTTACTCTGGCTTGGTATTGATGTCTTCACGTAAGTATTGACTCACTTCTATTTTGTTCAAGAAATGTGGCAGATGGCTTTGCCAGGCTTACCTTATTAGTACAAGTGATAGTCTTCAAAACCTTAGACAGAATCAACCATGGACAGAATCAATCAATGGCAGGGACTTTGATGCCTGTTGATAAAGTCTGGACCAGCCTTGTAGGCAGCAGCTTCTGTCCCTCTCCTCCAAGGTCCGCAGGGTCAAACACCATTTATGAAATTACCTACCCCCGACACAATCACAAAGAATCAGGATGCTGTACCCGGATGACCCATTTTGGCTCTTCTGAGACAAACTTGAGGCACAAAATCTCCACCCTGAGGCTAAAGGGTTCCCAGGAATTTCCAGAAAGCAGCTACCAAAATTCAGCAAATTCTTTCCCCATAAATTGTGGATGGCTTGGGAGACCAGTCTTCTGACAGAACCTTATTTTCTGATCAGCCGCCAGCAGAGTGAGGAAGGAGGAGCGAAGACAGCCCTCCCTATGCCAGAGTTGCTGCGGTTAATGCATCATTCAGCTGAAATCATTTGCTAAGTTTACAGTTCAGATATTTTTAGCTGCCAGAAACCCAAGGTCACCCAAGTGACAATTGAATTTCTGGATTTGTAGATAGTGATTCAAAAATTAATTCTATGAGCCTCAGCTTTTGTTCAGAGCCTGGCACCCACTGCTGCAGCACTGAGAATATCAGCCCAATGAGGATATATAGTCTGTCCAGGCTGCTGCTCAGCTGTATGAGCCACAAGTTTCCTGGCCCCTGAGGCCACCAGATTTGAAGGGAATCCAAAGAAGCATACGCAGGAAAAGCAGATAAAATACAACTTGTGCATTAAAATTGCAGATATGTGCCTGAGGAGATATCTTTGCTCCTGGAAATGGAGCAGAGTTAAGAACAAGAATCTGTCCCTCTTCTGGGCAGAAGACACTGATTTCCTACTACTCCTGACCACAAACCAGGAGGGAGTTGTGTAATTCAGAGTGGGAGCTCTCCTTTCAGTCCAGAAACGAGCTTGAGGCTGAAAGTCACGCTGCCAGTGTGGCCCCCGGGATAGCCCTGCCCAGTTGTTAGAGAGCTGCAGTCACTGGTAGAGAGAAGCATGGCTGCCTTTGCCTTGCTTAGGGAGCCTCTGCAAAATAAGCATTGTCTCTGAGCTCTGCCAACACAAAAACCACTGTGCACCTTGAGATGGTGCCCTGTAGACCGGCTGGCCCCCAAGGATCCTATTTGGTCAAGTGGACAGCTCTCCTCAAGCGCTACAATCTGAGGCCTCCACTGCTTGATGGCTGAGCTGCCTTTGCCTCAGAGGAGAGTGGCAAAGTGCAAGCTTGCTGAGTAACAAGAAACACTGGAGTGAAAGTAATACTGACCTCCCAAGTGATCAGTCAGACCTCAATTCTAGATCCCTGTCTGCTTTTTAGTGCATTCTCGGTGCAGCCACTCACCTTCCAGACTTTTTAATATTATTATTATCTGTTGCTTCAGCGGGTACCTGTACACACCTGCTGCTGAGGAAGCAGCACCTGCGGAGTGATGTGTAATCCAGTGCTCTGCCTGCATACACACGGGCATCCCACCACCCTGATCCACTGGAATTTGCAAGGTTCTAGAAACAAGGAGCGCTCTGGACCTACCTCAGCAAGTGCCTTCTTGTCTCTCAACTCAGATGTGGATCAGGACCATGAGGGACAAGCTGCTGTGGGTGCAGCTGGTTGGGGGCACTTGCCAGGCATCCTCAGATGCAAGGATTATTAGTCATACACCAACCCTTCCATGGGTCAGTTCTGATCATTTGGATGGCATTTTGGAACTCAGAACACACTTCCCCAGAGAAGCACTGATGTAAAAGTATAAGTAGTGCTTTCCTCTCAGGCTACTCACATGTGCCTGGAAAATGTTATTGTGTTGGTGGACCCCAAAAATCATGTTACTTCTTCTGACTCTTGGAACTATGGGCCACCAACACTAGCAGAAAGAAATGGTAATGGTCCTCTTGGGGCCTGGTGACATCTGGCCATAAGTCAAGAAAGGACAGAGTAGGGAGACCTTGGGGTCTCAGGCTTACTTGTGCGTGACCTTAAATGAGATGTTGTGATGGCTGGAAGGGGCTGGTAATTGTTCCTGGATTGTGGGGTGGAGGAGGGCCCAACACGGCCTTCAGTGGTTTAAGTTTCTCTGAGTAGTCTGGGTCACCGAGCCATAGCCAAGTAAATGGCCTACATGGCCACAGCAGACACTTGTGGATATTGTTTTTGTGCTGGGCACTGTCCTAGTTCCATCACTAACAGAGGGATACGTATCTGGGCTGCACAGAACTGCTGGCCCTGCCCAGTGGGCACAACCAGGCAGACAGCCACAAGCTGGAGCACATCTGGGGATGTGAGCAGCTACATGAACACTGAGGTCAACGTCACTGATGAACACAACCCTAGATGAAGCCAGTGTCTGTCTCAGTGATCCAGGCCCAAGGTATTGGGTGCTTAAGGTTCCATAAGAACTGGGATTAGATGTCAGAGATGAGAAGCTATTGGTAGTTCCAGCTCAGTTCTTCATCTGCAGATGAAGTTGCAAGTTGTAGAAATTTCTGTGTTCTGCCCAAGACCACTGCTAGCTGCAGCAGGGCCCCACTCCTCTCTGTCTGGACTCTCCTGTCGTCCCAGTGCTCAGCACCAGTGTGATAGGCCTATGGGTCTTAGGTTGGTGTTTCAGTGGCTCTGAAGCCCGCCTGGGCCTGTCTGGACCATTGGCCAAGGTCACATAGGCAGGTGTGGTCACCCCTATGGAAGTATCTATGTGGACATAGTCTCCAATCAAGCACGCCTAGGTATAGCTAGTGGTGGTGAAAGGCAGTTGTGAATTCAGGCTGCACATCCTCTTCAAAACCTGCCTCCCCAAGAACAGGATACACAGAGAAATGAGTTCTAAGACTTAACCTGCTGCTGAGGCTCCACATATGCTACTCTCTAAGCATGAATTCATACCTTCAAACACCCAGGATGTCATGCTTGGTCAATAGCATGATTTATGGACTTGGCATTGAGCACAGTGGCCGTCTGCCAAGCTGACCAAAGGGTGTGCCTGCACCAGTTTCTCTGAGAATAAGGAGCCCCCTTTCTTCCTCCATCACCCCCCATGGGGAGGGAAACATCTTTGCCTTTATTCTGGACACAAACCTTACAACTGCTCTTACCCAGGTGTTACACACCCTGATCTCCCAGTGGGTCTTCAAGAAGGCTCATGTCTTAGTTACTTTTTACTCGTTGCCGAGACAAAATACCTGATGCCCAAAATCAGGGAAGGAAAGGTTTATTTCTTACAGTTTCTTGGGAGTTTCAGTCCACATTTAGTTGGCTGCAAGGCAGCGTGGCATGGCGGGGCTGCTGTTCATGGCGGCCGCAAGCAGCAAGACGCGCTGGTGAGAGAGAGAGAGAGAGAGAGAGAGAGAGAGAGCAGAAGTGAGCAAGAGGAAGACCTGCCTTCCCTTACCCTGTATCTCAGCTCCACTCCTGGGTGGGTGAAGCACTCACATCACCAATCCTGGTGCTAGACAACAAATCAATTACAAGCATCAGACTCAGCCCCATTAAAAGTATATGAGGACTTGGGGGGACAGAGCATACCCAATACAGCTCAGCTGCCACCAGCTCCAGAGGAACCCTTGTATCCCTCCAGTTCTTTTCTGCAGCCTGAGGCTGTGAGAGGTGGGGGTGTATGTATGAGTGGCCTCTTCTGGTCAGAGCACATAGTCCCTAACAGGAAGGGGCATAAGTACCACATGCAACCCATGGTAGAAGACAGGATGTGGAGCTTGGTAGATTCTGGAAAAGACTGGAGATTGAGGCACATTTTTACCATATGGAAAGGAAAACATTTTAAATCCAAAACAACCCTCAGCTATATCTAAATCTGAAAAACTGTTTTTTATGCGTTCAGAAAGAGCATCTTGTTGGGCAGCCTTGACTGTCATTATACATTCATCTGTCAGAATAAAACTCTAGCCTCATCATTCGATGAAATGCAACTACTGAAAAAGAAATCACAGAGCTCTTTCATAGATTTTATAAAAGCAAAATATCTTTTCAGGGTAGAGAAAAAAGAAAAAAACCACCCTATGTAAATCATTGTGTAAACCACATCCACAGTGAGAATGCTTGCATGGGGGAAGGGGACTGAGCAGGTCAAGATCTTCCCTTCCACTGGGAGCACACAAATGTGAATGCTGGGCATGTGCCATTCCTATGTCCTTGGCATACTTGACTTCTGGAATGGGCAGGTTTGGTGTGGATGCTGGGCCTCATGCTTGTGGAGTCCATCAGGCAACTGTGGAGCCACAGCTTAGCCTGGGGAATGCTGGTGGATAATATGACACAGAGCAGCCTGGCTGACACAAGGACAGCATCATTCCCATGAGGAGAACAAAGCGAGGACCCTGGGCCTGCCCAGTTTACAGTGGTAAGGGGCCTGTGTCAGGGATGACCTGTGCCCCTTGAGCCAGCCATGTTTTCAGGCTGAAAAAAAGCCGGTTTCAAAAATAAATGCCCCTGGTATCTGCGAAGCTATGCCTGGCTTGCATGTTCCAATCGAGTCCCTTCCCAGCATCCCAGGAGAAGAGGTAGCAGATGTGGGTGTTGCAGTCCTGCACAAGGACCCCTTGGGCTTCACCGGTATCCTCCCATTCCCCTAAGTTATCAGGGCCTTCAGGCTGGTGTCTGTGGAACTCCCATGCATTGCAGTGAGTTTGTCGGCACCTGGCATGAGGAGAGAAGAGTTTGGAGGACCTGCAGGGATGGGAGGTCAACTCAGAGACGGTGACTCGTGGGGTCCTCGGTACCCACTTGGGCATGAGGGTCTGTGAAATGAAGTGGTGTGTAGTATAATAAGTAGGAAGATGCACCATGGGCTTCTCTGTGGCTCCTCATTGCTGGCTTTGGGTCCATGTGGAGTCTGAGCCTCGGAGGCTGTCCAAGGAAATGTGGTCTTTGTATGAAAGTTTTTGTGAAAGTACAGAGACCTGAAATCCATGGCTTTCCATTTTCTAAGTCTTGGGAAGAATACAATTCTCATTTTCTGCCTTCTGGGGACAAGTATGATCTGAAGGAAATCTTGGACAGCAACCTTTCTGGGACTAGAGCTGGGTTCTCTGGCCTCTCTGAGTCTTGGGAGCAGACACAAAGGGTGGGACTGACCATGAGCCCTCCTTCCAGCCCTCACTGGGTTCAGAACAGTTCTTTCTGGGGGATGGTTATGCAGCAGTGGGAGGCTATTTTTAGTTCTCTTTCTGTTATCTTGATGAAGTGCTTTGATTGCAAATAATCTGTTACAAAAGAGGGAGATCATCAGTGCAGGCACTTCGGGACCCTCTTCATTGATTAGATAATTAGGAAAGCTCCAGAGTGTGGGCATCTTGCTCAGAGAGAGTATCTGGGATAGTGGGTGCTATCCTGCCTAGACCCAGCTTGTTCTGAAACTTGGCTCCACTGGGAAAGTGACAGTGGGTACCAAACAAAGGGTGAGAAAGTTTTTGCTCTCAGAATCTCTCAAGGCGGGTATTCTGGAGGATTCCCCTCTCCCTGGCTCTCTCTGGTTTCCAGCCCTGGCCACTGGACACCACTCAGGATCTCATGCAGTCCTGGGAACCTGTGGACTGTACACTTGGTTGCTCTAATTAGAAAATTCTTTAAATATTGTTTTGCTTACTCTGTGAAATGCACTGGTGTGATCTAGTGGTACAGCCTGAGGGTGCTTCTCTCAGAATGAACAGTGAGTCCTGAACCTCTGATCCTGGCTGTAGCTGCAGGACTGAGATGTCAGACTATGAGTGGGTTCAAGATTTCCATGCTCCTCACTCCTGTGGGATCTGCAAAGCACAACAAATTCCACCACTGCCAACACAGACCCAGCCCCGGCCCAAGTAGCACGGCTCAGTGCAGAGCTGGGAGTGTTGTTCTTTTTAATCATAGTTACTGATCTTTATAAAGATCCATATGGGGTCACATTTTATAGAAGATCTGAACAACACAGGTAAACCTACTGAAGAAGCCACTCTCATGGTAATTGTCTTCTACTTACTGTTTTTTGCAGTGCTTGTTGGACCCTGGATAAGCATGTGCTGCACAGCTTCCACCTGTTCCTTGTGATGGCTCCACACTGACCCCTGTGGTAACCTGCTACCTTCCAAGCACATAGCAAGGGCCTGAGGACATGGATGGAAGCAACTGGCCCACAGCTAGGTGCTTAGAGATGGGGAATGGTGCTTGAAAGGGTGCGACCTGTGCAGAGTGAGCAGTAAACACTCGCTTGGTGCTGGCTGTATGCAGGAAGTGAGGCAGCATTCCCGGCAGCCTGTCGGCTCACAGTATGGCACAGGATGAGAGATAGGATCCCTTTATAGGGATGATGTCTCTCCATGCCCATGTCTGCAAGAAATAGCAGAGCAGAAGTAGCCACAGCTCACAGAACCAAACAGGTTCTGTCTGCTGGCTTCTGGGAGTTTCTAGCCACCTTCCCACCCATTTCCTCAAACTTTCTCAGGCTGTCTCTGCCTGCCCTCTGTGTCTCTAGGGACTTGTCTGTCCTGGGCATTGCATGTAAGTGGGGCCATACATATGTCTATGTCTGGCTCCTCTGATTGAGCATGGTTTTGAGGCCCATGGTATATGTCAGTGCTGCACTTGGGTTTATGGTTGAATAATATTCCAATGTATGGATGTACTACATTTTCAGTCATCAGTTATAGTCACCCAGTCTGTATCCATTTTTAGCTATAGTGTGAATGTCTGTGTTCAGGCTTTGGTTTGAATGTTTCTAGTTTCCTTGGAAAAGGGCTCCCAAGTGGACCTGCTGCCTCTTGTCATTTCGAGTTGGATCAGCCTTAGGCTTGAGCAAAGCATCCATGGAGGAGTCCATCAACTCCATGCCTGTCCTACCTGTGCTGAGAGTTCTAGTTTCATTCTCATAAATGACACTTTCATCTTTGTAGGTTGCTACAGAAACAACTTCTCTGTGCTGAGGTCAGGGCAGACTGTCAGCAGCAGCCATGGCTAGTTGCAGACAGGATTTTTCTATCCTGTCCCTAGAGTCTGGGCTGCCTACTGGGCAAGGGTCAAAGACAGTTCCTTGAAGAAGATGAAAATGCTGCTTTAGTCTCACAAAGTCGGTTTATTTGGAGGGTTCTTGCTAGGACCAGAGGAAGGGGAAGTTGCAGCCTCAGTACCCGGTCATACTGTTGCAGGCTTGAAGCAAGGGGGAGATGAGCCCAGTGCCCATGAGATGCAGAAACAACACTACCATGCTGTGTTCCGGAGAAGACTCCTCACCCTCTGTGTGGGGTCTGAGGTGCATCACAGGGGTTTGTCCTGCCCAGAAGTTTCCAGACAGGAGCTGCACAGATACAACATGAGTCCCGTTCATGTGCTGCAGGTGCCCTAAGAGCTTAGGGCCCTGTGTTCTGAGTTGGGGGTGGTGCTGGCCAGGAAGAAGAAAGACTGACCCAAGTCGTAAATGTGGAGCTGAGTAGACTCCACTTTCCTGATAGGTCCTATAGAAGGCTACACTGTGGCCACATCAAAACCTTGATCATTTTTTTGTTTTCCAGAAGGTTTAATGCTTCTATTTTAATGTTTAGGTCTTCAATTCATTTTTAGTTTAATGTAGTATAGGGTGAGACATAAGGGTTCAGTTTCATTCTTCTACAAACAGCTAACCAGTTTTCCCAGAAACACTTGTTGAATCTTTCATTCAACATATGCTGAGAACCCTTTGCCAAAGATCAAATAGTTGAATATACCTGGGGAGGTTTCTGTATCAATTCTGTTCCATTGATCCATATGTCTGTTTTTGTTCCAGTACCATGCCTTTTTTTTTTTTTATCTTTTTGAGACAGGGGCTTACTATGCAGTTCAGGCTGGTCTTCAGCTCACTTTGTATCCCAGGCTGGTCTCAAACTTGCAATGATCCTCCTGCCTCAGGCTCCAAAGTGCTGGGATTACAGGCCACACCAGGCCATTTTAATCACTATTGCTTTGTAGTGCAGGTTGAAGTCTGGTATTGCCATGCCACCTGTTTTGATTTAATTGACCAAAATTACTTTTGCTATTCGGGATACCTCTTGGTTCCATATAAATTTTTGGATTCTTTTCTCTAGATCTATGAAGTATGCTGTAGGTATTTTAATTGGGACTGCATTGAATCTGTATCACAGTTTTAGAAGTATGGCCGTTTTGTCAATATTAGTTCTGCAGATCCAGGAACAAAAGACATCTTTCCATTTTCTGATGTCCTCTTCAAAGTCCTTCCCCAGAGTACTGTGGTTTCCTTTGTGGAGGTTTTTTACTTCTTTGGTGAGATTAATTCATAAGTATTTCATTTTTTCTTGACTATGACTGTGAATAGTGTTGTCTTCATAATTTTCTTTTTATCCAGTTCATTGTTGGTATATACATTGCTAAGGCTTTTTGTGTGTTGATCTTATATCCTGTTACTTTGCTGAAACTGGTTTTTAATTGTAAGAGTTTCTTGGTGGAGTTCTTTGGGTCTTCCATATAGAGTATCATGTTATCTGCAAATAGTGATGAGGTTCTTCCTTTCCTACGTGAATCCCTTTTATTTCTCTCTCTTGCCTAAAACCCTTGAAAGTATGAAAAGTTGGAAACAATTTTCTAAACAGAACTTCAGTTGCACATGAAATAGCAGCAAGAAACAACAAATGGGATTGTATCGGACTGAAAAGCTTCTGCACAGCAAAAGATTCAATCCGTAAAGAGACGAACTATAGAATGGGAAACGGTTTTTGCCAGCTACTCATCAGAGGACTAATATCTAGAATATACAAAGAACTCAAAAAAATTAAACCACCTAAAATTAAAGGCCTAGTCAAGAAATGGGCTAGAGGAATGAACAGACACTTCACAGAGGAAGAAATACAAATGGCTAACAAATATATGAAAAAATGTTCAGTATTGCTGGCCATTTGATAAATTCAAATTAGAACAGCACTAAGATTCCATCTTACTCTGGAAAGAATGGCAATCATTAGGAAATTAAATGGTAACAAATGCAGGTATGGTTGTGGCAAAAAAGGAACTCTCCTACATTGTTGGTAAGAAAGCAAACTAATACAACCATTATGGAAGTCAGTATGTAGATTTCTCAAAGAATTGAAATTAGAAATTCTGTATGGCCCAGCTATTCCCCTGCTAGGTATATTCCCCAAAGAGCTTACATCATCATACTACAATGATATTTTCACACCAATGTTTATAATAGCACAATCTGTAATCGCTAAATCCTGGAAGCAGCCTGTATACCCATCAACAGTTGAGTGGATAAACAAAATGTGACATTTATATATAATGGAATGCTATTTGGCTATGAAAAATGACAAATTTGAGGCATTTGTAGGAAAATGGATGCACCTGGAAAACATAATGTTGTATGAAATAAATTAGACACACAAGTTTGGATTCTGTATGGTACCCCTCATTTGACTGAGGCAAAGTAAAAAGAAAGAAAATGATGAAACATGAGTAGAAAGGGATAAGGGGACAGATTTCACACAATATGGTAATGATCCACGGGAACAAGAAGAAGAGCAAGGGGGAGGGGAAGGGGAAAATGAGAGGAATAGGGTTGTTCTATGTATAGGAACCTAATAACCCGAATCAATGTAAACATCATAAGCCATAACATGTGCTAAGACAAATAATATCATCAGGTACAAAAACAGTGAACAGGGAATCAGACAAGAAGTAGGGAGGGGGAGGAAAGGGAAAGGAGGAAAAAAAAACAAGCTGTAATATTTACATGTAACCACTCCCCAAGACGATTGCAAACTGAATGAAGTACAAACATACACTAATAAAAAAAAGTACCACAGTTTTCAGCTCAGAAAACGAAAACAAACCTGATCCTCAGATAAAGCAGAGAGCTGACTCCTAAAGACGGGGCTCTGTGGAGGTGAGGGCCCTGACCTAGGAAGTCTGAGACTGGGCATCTCCCTCTTTCTCCCAAATCCAGATGGACAGAGCTGAAAGTTTGGCCTCTCTGTAGGACTCCGGGTCTAGAAGAGCAAGGAGCTGAGAACTGAGCTGATCTGGCTTCTGGCTTTCAGCAGGGATGAGGGCATCAGAAGCATCTTCAGAGGCAGCAGGTTGCTCTATAACTTCCAGAGACTGTCTGAGGAGGAGAAGATGGAGGAAGAGGAAAAAGAGTAGGAAGAGGAGCAGGAAAATAGTTTATTTACAGTAAAAAGCAACAGATGGGTTATGTCCACCTTGAGGCCGCTGGGGAGGAGTGGATGAAGAGAAGTATACCTTTCTCCATGGCCAGTGCCTAGGGCTTGGCAGGGTGGCAGGACGCTGAGAGCCTGCAGCACACAGGTGCCCACCAGAATCCTGCTGATTCCCTGGATATGCACACAGGCAGCTTGGCTCAAAACTCCAGGATCAGTTTACTGAACACTGCACTTAATGTGTATTTTGGGAGTGCCTATGAAGAGACCCCTGGGCCGAGATTTGCAGGCAGATCCTCTGAGTCCATAAGGGAGGGTGGCCCAGCCCACCTTCGAGCCTGGCTTGGTACTTGGAGTTCCCCGAACTGCCTGGGTCCCAGGGACCCCAACCTGTTGAAGGCAGAGGTAGGGGAAGCTGTAGAGGCAGGGGTGAGGTGCTGCTGGGTTTGGACCCATGACCAGGCTACTTGGCTCAGACCCTGTGATGGTTCCAGTTCTCTATTGGTGGTAATATTCAAAATGAGAATCAGATGGCTAACATTATCTGTTGGAAGACCTCAGCTGAGGCCACAGTGATGAGCCACATAGTGGGCACTGCTACACTTCCAGCCCAGCTGGCTTAGCTGCTTACAGGCTACATGGCCTTGGGGGCAACCTATGCCCACCACTTCAGTGAGATAGTTGAAATGAACTGAGTCAATACCCATAAGTCCGGAGCACTGAACTTCACAGAGATGAGGGCTCAGTCATGCAGCTGTTGAGTGTGGCTGTTTCTGGATTTGGGTTCCCTTGGTAGAGGAATAACCTCTTCCAGGAGGCTGCTGGCATCATGTGCTCCACAGGTGAGGTATGGGACCCAGGTCTGGAAGCTGGGGGAGCCTGAGGCCTTTGTGACAGGCACAAACATGGGATTGTCCAGTCTAGTCTGGGATGAGGAGGAGCTGATGAGTTTACCTACCCTGGCTTCACCATGACCCTCCTCAGGTGGCCCCTCTGCCTGCAAAATTGTGAGGCCCATTAGCCTTCTCTGAAAGCTTCCTTTTAGGACAACAGACTCTGCCAGGTGTGTGTCTTCAGCAACTTTCTTGGCCTCTCTAGCCTCAGTTTCCTCAGTTTGTCATATGTATGGAAGGGGTGGAAAAGTGACAGATGCCAAGTGTTTTGCACAGTGGGGAGAAGAACATTTTTTCTCTTTTATTTTTTCACTTTTGTGCCAAACAAACCTAAGAACTGTTGTCCCTGGTTGCAGACACCCTCCAGGTGTCCCTATGTCCTTCAGAATGAGGGCCCAGATACTTTCCATGCCTGGATAGTGCCCTTCCTTTGGTCCCTTGGGTGTCACTTTTTCAGTGTCAGAAGGCAGGAGTGGCTGTTCTCAACCCTCCAAGGAACTTGCTTGTATAACCACACAGGACCCTGCTGAAAGATGTAGGGTTTTAATTAACAAGAAAAATGACCTGCTTTGACTTCTCCATAAACACTCATTAGCGGTGGCAGTATTGATAACATTTGTCGCTGAGGTACCCTCCTCCCTCTGGGGAGTTCCGCAGAAGTGCTGCATGTTCTATGCACCCTCCCTGGAGCCTGCTGCTAAGCCCATCGTGGATTCTCCATGTGACTCTGCCTCACAGAGGCTGCTGCATATGGAAGCTGAACATGGAAGTGAGTGGAGGAAGGAAGACCATGCAGGGCCCACCACCCCCGCTCCTTATCTGCCAGTTGCTGGGATCCTCACTCGGTGAAGTAAACCTGGTAACAAATGTGCTCAGAGGCAAGCCTGCATCAAGTTTCAGACCTCAAGGCCACCCAAGACTGCCAGAAGCCCAGATGAGGGCCAGGGGTCACTCTACCTCCAACATCCCATCCTTGGTTGCCATAGAAGAACTCGAGCTCCAATCAGGCAAACCCTCCTGCCCTTCTTCCCTCACCTCAAACAGCTACAACTTGGCCCACACCCACCCAATTCCAGTCTCTACACTACATGATCCATGACTAAGCCAGTGGGGATATAGTGGATCTGGGAGATCTGAGAGTCCCCATGAGTCTTCCTTGTCTCTCAGGCTTTCGCCTTTATGGAAGAACCTGACATACCTCCTGGACCAGAACACTGATCCCACTGCTACCTACATTCCCATGCAGGTCCTATGCAAGTGTCCTCAATTTTATGGTTGTTCTATCTGTAGCCTTGAACCTGCAAGGCATCCCAGGCCTTTCTTCTACCTATGGCCTGGCCCCTCTTCCAGAACCAGACTGACAGTGCAGACACCTTCTGCCTTCAGCTGCTGTTATTTGAGAGGGCCACTGTTTTAGTTCCTTTTCTCTGTTGCTGAGACAAAATACCCAACACCCAAGGTTAGAGGAGGAAAGGTTTAATTAGCTTTTGTAGAGGTTTCAGTCCATAGTCAGCTGTCTCCAAGGCAGAGTGGCATGGCAGAAGGGGATCCCAGAGGAGAAACAGTTCGTGGTGGGCAGAAGCCAGGAAGACTGCAAGCAAGCAACAAGCCACAAATAACAATAGCAGATTCTTTTTGTCCCTTTTATATTCTGAGATCTAGCTTGGGGTGGGTACCAAACCAATCAGTGGACTAATTCAGTAATCAGACACCCTTAATTCCAGCATCACACATTTTAGATCCAGCCATTGCTGGAAAAAGCCCCACCTGTGACTGCATGAGGCTTTGAAGTCACAAGCCATAACACATACACACAGCTCACTGAATGCACTTAAATGATGAACAGTGACATCTGATCTATTCACATGTGGAGAGGCTGGGGGAACCTGGGATGTGGGACCACAGGGCCTAAACCAGGTGTCTCTGCTGCTAAGCCACCAGGGGAGACGAGACTGGGACCTGGGCCACATTCAGCTACAGGTTTTGATATTCAGGATTTGCCACTTGTTAGTGTCAATAACCTAGCTTCACAGGAGGCCAACTGTGAGGGCTTTCCCAAACATTTCTTTGAATTCCTCAAACTTTCATGCAGTGTGCATGTGGTTCTCATGAACTGAGGACTCCTGAGATCCAAGTGCAGTCCATGAAGACACTTGATAAGCATTGGTGCTGCTCCCACAACAAAGATGGGTGTCTGTGTTCTTCACCCAGTACAGGACACATTGAAAGTGGTAGCACAGGTGATGTGGGACGGGGGCTGGAGGCTCATGTGTCAGTGTCTGACAAGGTCAGAGTTGATGAGTGGAGAAGAAAGAATGTACTCCAAGTGCTATGACTTCCACATATCTTGCTCACACATGGATCAGGTCAAGTGCTTCTGTAGGGCAATGGTGGGCTCTGCACCAAAATTCTAAAGGGCCCACTTGAATTTGCTAAAATGGAGCCCCGTTTAGTGTTTATAGGGGACTGACTTGAGGAGAAAGCATCTATGCAGCTGACACCAGGCCCTGTGGTGCAGCAGGGTCCCAGTTACTGACAGCTTCCTGCCTGGGACCACAGATGCACCACACAGAGGCACAGAGACACAGAGGCACAAAGGCTGGGTGTATCCATCTGATTGCCCACGGCTTCCCCAAATGGGAAGTTGCATGTTGGGTGCCAAATGACTCTGCCTAGTTCTCAAGGTGGAGAGAGGACGTGTGCCCAGCCCAGCACATGGTGTCTGGGCTGTGGGTCAGGAAAGGTACAGGGGTTCAGGGTTGTTTCTGCCATGTGAGCAGTGTCCCTCATCTTGAGCCCTGGGCAGAGCTGTTGTACTGGCACCAGGCAGACACAGGAAAGAGGACAGGAGATCCTGATGCTCTTGTCTCTCTCCCACAGTCTGCACCTTGCCTCCTGAGCCTTTCTCCTGTTCTGGTCAGGCCAGGTAAGGAAAGGGGTAGGGCTGGAGGCTCAGCTCTGCAGAGTTCCTTATAGGAAGGCATTTGCTAGGAACCTCCCTGAAAACAGCCACCCTCCCACACCTTTCAGAAACAAGTGGTCTAAGAGTAGTCTACATATCAAGCTGGAGAAGTAATCCTCTAGAAAACTTTTTAGGGGCAAACAGAAACTGAATGAGCCGAGCATGGTGGCTCATGCTTGTAATCCCAGCACTTGGGAGACTGAGGCAGGAGGATTGTTGCAAGTTTGAGACCAGCCTGGGCTACAAAGTGAGCTCAACTCCAGGCTGAACTGCATAGTGAGACTTTATCTCAAAAAGACAAAAAAAAAAAAAAAAAAAAAAAAAAAAAAAAAAAAAAAAAAAAAAAAAAAAAAAAAAAAAAAAAAAAAAAAAAAAAAAAAAAAAAAAAAAAAAAAAAAGAAAAGAAAGAAAAAAAAGTGGGGGGAGAGAAACTCAGTGAACCAGAGCTCATAACAATGTATAAGGGCGTGGGGATATTGCTCAGTAGCACAAGAACCTGCACAGCAAGCCCTGAGTTTGATTCTTGGTATATATATATATATATATATATATATATATATATATATATATGATACCAGAAGCATTTGCAGATGCACGTCACCAGCAGGTCTGACACTATGAGCAGTATTAGGAGAAGCTTTCCCCTCCAACAGTGGCCCTGGAGTCAGAGGGTGCCACCACACCCAGAAGACAAAACCTCCTGTAATAGAAAATGCTTCCCCATTCCCCAACCAGTATACTTCAGTTTCTCAGCTGCCCAGGTAATAGTTCATGTTCCAGTTCTGGTTCTTTTTTTTTTTTATTTAAGCAAAGAAAAAATAGAAAACAAGACATATAAAACAAAGACAACAAGCAAAAGACACAAACAAACCACTAGAGTAAATACACAACAGTAACATTGCAGGTTTACAAAATCGGATGATAGAAACTTGACAATGGTTGCAATATTGCGTATCGTTATCTTTAAAATGGTTACTTACATTAACAGATATAGGCATGTAAAATTAATCTAATCATATGAGTATTAATTGTTCTTTCTCAATAATGAATAGATTCAACAGTGTGTTCATTTTAGTTATCTTACATATACATATACACAGGTTTATATCTTTTCCTCTTCCCTTTTCTCTTTCCATGTTTTCCCTTCCCAGTTACTTTTGCTCTTTGAGCTGTTTTTTACCCTTACATAGTATTTATTATAGATTTTGGATCATATATACCTTTCCGTTTCTTACACTAGGGAGACAATACGGTATTTACACATGTGGGTTTGATTTATCTCACTTACGAGTATGGTCTCAAGTCGTGACCATTTACTTATAAAAGTCTCAATGCAATCTTTCTTAATAGCTGAGTAGTACTCCATTGTATAAAAATACCACATCTTTTTTATCCATTCTTTGATTGATTGGCACTTGGGTTGTTTCCAAGATCTGGCTATTACAAATTGGGTTGCTATAAACACAGGTGCACAGATATCACAGTGGTATGATGTTTTCAATTCTTCTGGGAAAATGCCCAGAAGTGGGATAGCTGAGTTGAATGGAATCTCTAATCCTAGCTTCTTGAGGAATCTCCACACCGACTTCCACAGTGGCTGCACCAGTCTACACTCCCACCAACAGTGGAGAAGAGTTCCTTTTTCCCCACAGACCCTCCAGCATTTGCTGTTGGTTGATTTTTTGATCTTGGCCATTCTTTCTGGAGTGAGATGGAATCTCAGCGTTGTTTTAATTTGCATTTCCCGAATGACCATTGATGTTGAACATTTTTTCATATATTTGTTTGCCATTTGTATTTCTTTCTCTGAGAAGTGTGTATTCATCTCAGATGCCCATTTTTGGATTGGGTCCTTAAATTTTACGGGCCTGATTTCTTTTAATTCTTTATATGTTTTAGATAGAAGTCC
Source organism: Dasyprocta punctata (assembly GCA_004363535.1). Taxonomy (NCBI): domain Eukaryota; kingdom Metazoa; phylum Chordata; class Mammalia; order Rodentia; family Dasyproctidae; genus Dasyprocta; species Dasyprocta punctata. The sequence goes on along the minus strand of RJWM01029803.1, from coordinate 502 downwards.
TTTGTCTGATGCAATATTGGCTAAGATATTTTCCCAGTTTGTGGGTTTTCTTTTCACTCTGCTGGAGATTTCCTTTGACATGCAAAAACTTTTTAGTAGGATGAGATCCCAGGTGTTGATCCTGGGAAGTGTTTCCCGTGCAATCTGATTTTTGTTCATGAACTCTCTGCCTACTCCTATGTCATCGAGATTTTTACCTACTCTGTCTTCTAGTAAGTTTAGTTTTTCTGTTTTTATATTCAGATCTTTCATCCATTTTGACTTTATTTTAGTGCATGGTGATAGGCATGGATCTGGTTTTAGTTTATGGCATACAGAAAGCCAGTTTCTCCAGCACCATTTGTTAAAGAGGCTGTCTTTCTTCCAATGTACTTATTTGGCCCCTTTGTCAAAGATGGGGTGGCTGGGTGTGTTTGTAGTTGTGGCTGTATCTTCTAATCTATTCCATTGATCTTCAGGTCTATTTTGATTCCAGGACCATGCTGATTTTATCACAGTACCT